>JAXGGA010019961.1:0-19078 GCA_038373865.1 Uloborus plumipes
TATTGTAAAGTGTGTTCTGTAGCAGTTTTAATGTGATCTTTATCAAAAACAACATCGTTCACAAACTCAAGAAAAAAA
Organism: Uloborus plumipes; assembly: GCA_038373865.1. Taxonomy (NCBI): domain Eukaryota; kingdom Metazoa; phylum Arthropoda; class Arachnida; order Araneae; family Uloboridae; genus Uloborus; species Uloborus plumipes. The sequence goes on from JAXGGA010019961.1 coordinate 79, forward strand.
ACTAAGTTTTCAAAGTTATTCCCAGCTTCCCAGTTTATGTTGCTGATTTTATTTCTTCTTATAAAATGTCTTTTTACATATTATATCGTAGGCAGAAAAAAATTTGAGTGAAACAAGTATGTACCCTCTGGGGCCCATCGTAACTTTTGAGGGACGATTTTTCTTTCCTTAAAACAATTATTTTTTACATAATATTTTTTTTATCATTTTTCCTGTCCATTAAACACCGTTTGTAACCAGTATACAAAATATCTTTGGAAAAAAAATATCAGGCAATAATGGGGTAAAAAAGAATTCGAAAAACTAAAAAGAACAAAGAATCTCAATGTTGCCAAATTGTCTTCAATTTGCCGATTCGTAAGCAAAATGTGCCGAATACGGAAATTATTGGGAGGTCAGTGACCTCCCATCTTAAAAAGGATGGCAATTATTCATTCTTTCACCCTTTTACAACAATTTATAACCAAATACTGCTGTCGAATTAAGAAATAATTATTCATGTGTGAGAGTGAACAAGACTGCCATTTGAGGGATTGAAACAAATCAAATGCTACCCCCCCCCCCCCCACACACACACACGTTGGAACACTTGGAGATGATAGACCTCTTTACCTGACCTGTGAACTTGTACAAGCTTTTTAAGTCATTGCATCCCACTAAAATTATGTTATTTCACTTTTAAAACGATATAGCATTGCTATCCTTTCTTTTTTCATGTGCACCTCTTTCTCTTGCTGCCTTTTTTTATGGTAATGAAATGAATGGTGCAACAAGACTCATTATTCCGAACGGACTCGGGAGCAATTTTTATTTTATTTTATTTTTTCAGCTACTAAGCTTTATTTTTGACTGCAAAGCCGATCAAAAATAATAGAAAAGAAATAGTCTGCAAAATAAATTGGCACCAAGAAATACTTAAAAGTGAGACACTGGCACAAGTGCATGCAACCAGATATCCAAGAAAATACGGTAAAAATCTCCAAAAACTGAAAGTTGAGGATTTTTCCTTTGAAAATTTTAGGTCTTTTCTCCTCCAACCGAGTGATGCAAACCTTCCAAAGAATCTGTACGAAAAACAGCGATTTTCAGCAAAAATCGTAATTTTTCCTCCGTAAAACAAGAATTATTCATCCTAGAAATTTAAATTTTGTTTCATTTTGTAGGAAATTTTATTCTCGTTAAGTGCTAGCTCATTCATTTTTTCCAGGGTATTTATTTGGTATTTTTTAGGTTAGATCATAGATTATATCAAAATTGAGGAATTTTTATGCAAAAACCTAACAGTATTGCAGTATGCAATATTCAATTGCTTACTGCCGGTTTTATTATGTCAATTAAAAAGGGTTTCTTTTGTCGGCGTTTTAAAAATAAATGCAACAAATACCTGAGTAAAAATGAAGGTAGTAAGGGGGTTAAGAGGGAAAGCAAAGAGTTAAAGTGACAATAAAAGCCCTAATGCACTTTAATACTAAACGATATAAACATTATATTACTACTCTTTACATACAAATTATTCAAGATTGTTCAGCCTGGAATTTTTGAAAAAATATCTCTTGAGACAAGGTTTGAAAAAACCTGAGGCAGGGTTTTTTTTTTTTTTTTTGCAAATTTGGAAACAGCATTGTAGTATTGAATGTTTTAAGTTATTACATTGTAAACTCATATTGAATTTAGAGATTCAAATAATTATTGCTTATTTTGATCTTTTAAGTAAAAAAAACCCAACAAATAGTGTGAAATTCACGTATAGTTTCCTTTCTAATAATTAAGGAAGATGGCAATTTCTGGACCAGGTACTGAACAAGATTAAATATTGTAACAAACTTAATATCATCACTAAATTCTGTACCTCAGAACCAGACTAACGTAAGTCCATTTTCGTCATTTATTAGTAGAGGGGGAAAAACGATGTATTCGACAATCGTTTTTCCCCCCTACCGAAAAATGACGAAAATGGACTTACGTTAGTCTGGTTCTGAGGTACAGAATTAATCAATACCAATTTCTAGGCTTAGCTGGAGCAAAATATTTGTAATATTTAATTTATTTCTAAAATAAATGTTTTTAATATGCAGTAAATTTTGAAAAAACCCACTTAACCGACATAGTAGGTTTTTTAAGTGGGCCCACCGTGGCGAAGCCTGGCTTGAGGTTTAGCGGATGTGTCCTGTGTCCATTTTGCAACTAAAAACTGCTTTGAAAACAACTTCTTAGATGTGGTGGCAACATGCTGAATGCAGAAAATTTTCCTGTAACAATGCAAGTTTCCTTAAGGCTACCACTACAGCAGTGATATCAAAAAAACACTGCCTAATCTTTTTATATAACTGAGCCCTGCTGTTCAACTACTGAAAATGCAGCATTTACTTGTACACGTCCATGCTGTTTTCAAGGATGGGAACACCTACAATCTTCTCTTCAACACTACAAGTTATCAATTAGCCTCTACATTTTCTTTATTGAGTAAAAGAAAACTGGAGGCAATTTCTTACCCTAGTGCACAACAGCGAATTCTAAATCTGAATTCTTAAACAGATTTCTGATCGAGATTAAATCTCTGTTGACGAAATTGCTGTCTAGAAAAAGGTACGATATTTCTACTCAAAATTAAATTTTGTTCGTTGACTTGATACTGTCGGCCCCGCTTAAACGAATATTTTCGGTTCCAAGTTGATTAAACGGGATATTCGATTAAGCGGGGATCTTTAACACTACGTCTATGGCATCGGTTCCGAGATATTTTATTCGTATAAGCGGGGTATTCGTTTATCCGTTACCCGATTAAGCGGGGACGACAGCACCTCTTTTGTAGCTGCTATTATACGTTCTATGATTCTCAGGGTTGGGTTTTTGACGTCAAAAACCAGTTTTTGACATGACACGTCAAAAACCTGTCTAAAACCCGTCGAAAACCTGTCAAAAACGCCGAAAACCTGTCGAAAACGTCAAAAACCTGTCTAAAACTCAAATACAGTGGTTATTGAGATTTTTTATAAACGTATAAGGTTTCTCATCCTGAAAAATATTAAATAAAATTTATGCATCTTATCAATCAAGTTTAATGAACATTAAACTAATAAATTTAATGAAAATTATTTCTCATTCTTTTAAACTAAGGTTTTGCTGTGAAAAAAGTTAAATATTAAAACTTAAATCCAGCTTTTAAAGTAGTTTTGTTTAAATGTTTACGTAACTATCAATTAGTTATCTTACCAATCAAGTTTAATAAAAATTAAATTAATAAATTTAATGAAAATTAATTCACATTATTTTAAATTAACTTGTTATGGAATGAAAAAAAGTTAAATATTAAAACTTAAATCCAAATTTTAGCGTAGTTTTGTTTAAATGTTTTAATAACTATCAATTAGTTATCTTATCAATCAAGTTTAATAAAAATTAAATTAATAAATTTAATGAAAATTAATTATCATTCTTTTAAATTAACTTATTATGCCGTGAAAAAAGTTACAAATATTAAAACTTACATATAGTTTTTAATGAAGTTTTGTTTAAATGTTTAAAAACTATCAATTAGTTATCTCATCAGTCAAGTTTAATAAAAATTAAATTAATAAATTTAATGAAAATTAATTCTCATTCTTTTAAATTTACTTGTTATGCCATGAAAAAAGTTAAAAGTATTAAAAGTTAAATCCAGTTTTTAAAGTAGTTTTGTTTAAATGTTTGAATAACTATTAATTAGCTATTTTATCAATCTAAAAATCTTTACATCATTACTTTAACCCTTTCGCTACCAACGGGACATATTTGTCCCGCAGTTTCAAAATGACACTATGGGCTAAATATGCTGTGTATTATTGTGAATGCATGTCCCGCTTGTATTCCTTGATATCACTGACAATTCAGTATAATTTTCTTCCTTTTTCAGAATTTTAACAATATTTGCAATATTACTGATATGTATTTAAGTACTTATTTTATTTTTTTCTCAGAAAAAAATGGCAGTGAAAGGGTTAAAGTGATTTTTTTTATTTTGAGTAAAAGCAAAACTAAATTAATTAGTACTCAGTGTACAAATCTGCTAAATATTTTTGATCAAACTATTTTATTTATTTATTTATTAGTTAAAATTTATTATTTCAAATTAAAATTAAAAAAATCACTTGTAAAAATTTATTAAGTATACCCAAGACACACAGCACTTAATGTACCCACTTCATTTTTAAAATAAAAAAATCTGTTACAGTAATTCCTCGAAGCAATAAAGCCATATGTTTGATTTTTTAAAATGCTATTATTCAACTGCGATGAGATGGCCGGTGTCAATCAAATGAGAAAACGAGTCCATTCCTTAAAATAGGTAGAGAAGGGAGAAACTCCAGTGTGCCATATTTGCAAGTTTAGCGACGTGATAAGTTTTATGAAATATTAAATAATTCTTCGAGCCACACCTGCATTTGGCGAGGAAGTGAAAACAAGTCTTTGCTTTCTTAATTGCAACCCTTATGTTACCATTTTGTTTTTAAATTTAAACGAACAGTTGGAGGCGTTGCAGTGAACGGCCAATGGCTGCGGAAAGATATAAAACCAAGACCCACCTACTTTCTCGTATCCAATGAGAAATCTTTCTCGATTGTACAAAAATTAAAATATTTTCCTCTTATCACCCCTTCCTAAAAATGGACAATCCTGAAAAAAGGAGGAGTCATAGGCCATCTCTGCGAAGTTGAATAATAGTTACCATTATTTACTCCCGAGCCCTTCAATTATGATTAGGATTGCTTATTACACTTTATTTTAATAACCTAAAACTCCAAAAGTTTACTTCAGTGTCTAAAACCAGAAATTGTCAAATTCATTTGAAAATGTATTTTGATTATCAATATCAAATTTAAACATGTTTTGGACAGAAATTTAGGTTTTTGACACTTATGTCAAAAACCATGTCAAAAAGGGGTTTTTGACATGACGGTAAAAACCACGGTTAAAACCGGATAAAACCTCCGACTGTCAAAAACTTGCCAACCCTGATGATTCTTGATAAGAAACGTCAAATTGGTCATCAAAAGTCGACTTAAAAGCCGCCAGCATCCTTCAGTTTTCTCCTCTCATCTTAGTTTTTCTTGGTTTCACAAAGGTTTTTGATTGTTTGGTTGGCATCTCAGCTTTTTCATACAAAAATGAGAACTTCCTTTGATGTAAGACTTCAAGCTTCTCCAAAGTCGAGTTTAATTTGACGCAAGTTATAAAGATAGAAAGTAAGACAAGAAGGTAACTTGGAGCCTATGATTTGATAACATTGTCTTTCTGTCTCAAATTCATGCTTGTTAATATTTTGGAAACTGAAGGTAGAGCCATTCTCAATAAATCGCAAGGGATATGTCCCAAACTAGTTGCTTGAATACTTGCAACGTAAACAACTATGTATACTATAACTAGAAAGTACTGTGTGGGTTCTTAATGATATTTTGGCCCTCCCACAAAAGATATAGCAATAACGTCTTTTGATAATGGGGAATCATTGTTATAGTCTAAGATCCCACAGCAGTTTATCTACACTCATAGCGTACACTCATCACGTTTATATCAAATTAAAGCACATTATTTTCTGAACGTAATGCACTAAGTCTTCGTATGTAAAAGTGCCCGAAACCTATAGGCAGCCTGGCCTAAACGGGACACATGAATGTAGTATTTCTGTACTCATTGCGTACACTCATCACGTATATACCAAATTAAAACTTATTTTTTCCTGAACGTGATGCACTAAGGCTGCCTATGTAAAAGTGGCCGCAACCTCTAGGCAGCCTGGCCTAAACAGGTCACATGAATGTAGTATTTCTACACTCATCGCGTACACTCATCACGTATATATCAAATTAAAGCTGATTTTTTTCTGAAAGTGATGCACTATGGCTGCCTGTGTAAAAATGGCCGTAACCTATAGGCAGCCTGCATATTAGGTCATATAAATGTCAAATTTTTACACTCATCACATGTAGGGGAAGATGTTGTACCTTGGGCCACGTTGTACCTTGGGTCAGCATGCATATCTCTTTTCACAAAACACATAGAAGGCCAAAACCCATCCGCCTTGTTCGATTTGACTCTAGAGGACATTGCATCTTTGATTTATTCTTATATCTCATGTACATGCTAAAAAAAGTTGAAAAGAAAGTTTTGCCTACGTTTAAGTAATTTTTTTGTGACTTATGTTTTTTGTTTTGTTGAAAACAGAATCTGCAAAACAGCTAAAGTAAAACAGCAAATAAGAAGTATAAATATTTATCTTTCTTTCTGCAATAATTATGTTTTGAAAACTTAACTTGCAAACTCAGCACCCATTTTCTTTTCTATAAAACCATGTGGTTGTACCTTGGGCCACTCAACTATGTTGTACCTTGGGCCACTTAACTATGTTGTAACTTGGGCCACTTAACTATGTTGTAACTTGGGCCACTTAACTATGCTGTGTTTTGTGCCATTAAACTAATAGAGCAACATATGTTTCTGGATCTCAGTCAACTAACTACACTTGCTTCAACATCCATTTTATCATCTCCTGTTGCATTCTCTCTTCAAATGATTAGACCCTTTCCAAAAGCAGGACTTAGGAAAACAATTTCCTGTGGAAGGAAACGTGGAAAAACTAGAATTTTAACAGACACTCCTGAGAAAGAACAGATTGAACAAAAGAAACGTCAAACTATCTCAAAAATTTGTGCAAAAATAAATAGAATCAAGTTCTTGAAAGCTATTTTGAGATACCATATGCAGATTCCAGTGAAGATAATGCAATGATAGAAGAAATTACTTCAGCAAACAAAATAAAATTGTGAAAGACTTAACATAACAAAGCTTTGTACTAACCAGATTAGCATTAAAGAAGAAATTTTCTTATTTTGTAGCAGAAGTTATGAAATATTTAGTTCGATGCGAATTAGAAATGAAGTTTTACAAGCATTGTGGAAATACAGAAAAATTTATTATAGAAAAAGAAGATATTTATGTCATTAATATTGATGGCATTGAGATAGTGCTACTTCCACCAAATAAAACTGGACAATCAGAGCGCCAACTTTGCCAAATTTCTTTTGCTGTCAATTTCAAAAAATATAGCATTTGCTTTTAAATTCACTTTTTTAAAGGTGGCCCAAGGTACAACACTATGTGGCCCAAGGTACAACACCATGTTGTACCTTGGGCCATTTTGCATTTTCTTACTTTATTACATTTTACCACTTTCTTATAAATACTTTCTTTAAAGCTAATATATTTATAAGAAGGTAAATGTATGAGTGTTCTTGCCCTATAAAAAAAATTGAATATGAGAGTTAAATTTGTATCAAGAAACAACTCCGAAAATAAGTGGCCCAAGGTACAACACCTTCCCCTATGTCAAATTAAAGCAGATTTTTTTCTGAAAGTGATGCACTAATCTTCCACTGGAAAAGTGGCCGCCACTTATAGACAGCCAGGTCTAAACAGGTCACATGAATGTAATATTTCTACATTCATCGCGTACAACTCATCACGTATATATCAAATTAAAGCTGATTTTTTCCTGAACGTGATTCACTAAGGCTGCCTATGTAAAAGTGGCCGCAACCTCTAGGCAGCCTGGCCTGAACAGGTCGCATGAATGTAGTCTTTCTACACTCATCGCGTACACTCATCACGTATATATTAAATTAAAGCTGATTGTTTCCTGAACGTGATGCACTAAGGCTGCCTATGGAAAAGAGGCCGCAACCTCTAGGCAGCCTTTCCTAAACAGGTCACATGAATGTAGTATTACTACACTCATCGCGTACACTAATCACGTATATATTAAGTGAAAGCTGATTTTTTTCTGAAAGTGATGTACTAAGGCTGCCTATGTAAAAGTGACCGCAACCTCTTGCCAGCCTGGCCTAAATAAGTCACATGAATGTAGTATTTCTACACTCATCCAGTGTTAGAAATAAGCGGTCGTTAGTCGTATTTTGCGACCAAAATTTTCCATTTGACGCCTAAACATCCAAACCCAGGCGCCAAGTTTGACGCCTAAAGATTTTGGGATCACAGAAAGCCTTTCTTGTCTGACTCATCATGATTGACGAAAAGGATTCGCAATATTTCTCCCGCTCCTCCCGGCAGTCTGTCCACAAAGCATACCCCCCCCCCTACACCGTGCTCCACTCTTCTTTAGCCCTGGTGGACCACAGCAGACCACCTTAGCTCCGGCGGCGGGGAAATGCATGATGGGATACATCGTCTCTTTCTTCGCCTCACGAAGTTGTGCGTGGTTATGCGCGCGGGGTGTGTGTGTTTTTGTTTCGTTCAACGCTTCTTAAGCTTGCTTTCGTTAGGATGTTTAGGGCACAAGAGCACCCGTAGAATAATGCATAAGGGTTTTTTTTTGGGGGGGGGGGACAATGAGCAAAAAAAAAAAAAATCTTTTCTGAAAAAAAGAAAAGGAAAGACATTTTAAAACCAAATAAATAAGAATTAAAAATGTTTTTAAAATGATTTTTTTTTTCACAAAGAGCCCTGCGCCCATGTTTGTTGGCTATTCTCTCGTAAAAATAATGATCGATCCTAATTTGGCTTGGCCAACAATCACTCCTCTCTATTTGAAATAGTATTGTAGATAATTGAAAACATTCAATGTTGTGGTCTGTTCTGTGCCACCCTCCCCTCCCCCCATCCACCTAATCCGCATTCTGTATTTGGCTACTGTTAGAATAAATCGCTGAGCCATCAGGAGGACGATGGGCAGCGCCCCCCCCCCCCCCCGAAAAAATGCACAAGCAAAAAATAATTCAAAACATCCATCAAAATTTCCAACTCTATCTGCTCCAAGCACCCCCCCTCCTCCCTCCTCCCCTCCTTTTCTAATGCTTATTATTAGTAGGCTGATGGCTTATCTTGTGCGCTTGAGTCAGCAAAATTATTACTGTGTTGTGTCTACAACCCGCTTGCTTACTTGGCTTGTTGGGAGCTGTAGATGGATATACGTATCTCTTATTTTCAAGGAGTGGAAAAAGAAATGAATAGCAATTGGAAAAGAAGCAATAAATGCAAATGTATTTGACGCTAACTGGACAAAGTTACTTTTTACATTTTAATGAAACTTTTAATGTTTTTTTAGTTGGTAGATCATTTTAATGAAACATTTTGAGTTATTGAATTCAAGTGATTAATTTCGAGAGATCTTCCGATTTTTTTCGCAAATCTTCCTATTTTTTATTTGAAGAGGTTGGCAGGAAACTGATTCAACAGATTGCCAAGAAATGTGGGTGGTAGATGTCCATAGGAAAATTTAAGACTGAGTTTCTGGGAGGGGGGGGGGGCAAGTTCTTTTTTTTTTCTTTGAGCAAACAATAGCTCTAATAATTGCCTACATGTTAATTATTGTTTGATTTTTCATAATATTTTTGAAAATTCGTTTAGCTTTTACGATTTTATATGGATAATCTTTATTTTTTCCAATTCTACTAATGAGTTTTACCTTTTTAGCTATTTATCGAAAAACTAGCAGTTTTTTTTTTTATAAAATTTCAGCCATTTTTCCAAAGTTTGTGACAAATGGATTACTCCAAAACCAGCAATTTTTTTTACAATCCGACTTAACATTTTTTTCCAAAACTTTTGATGACTTGTTTGTTTGAATTTTAATATTGATAATGACTGATTAATTCAGCCTTTGATGATTATCATGCTTTTTTAAAAGCATTTAGAAAGTGAGTAAAAGAGTATCCTCCACCCTTAATTTAGAGCTATTCGATAGAGTAACTACACAATCCTGAGTTAAGATGATAAAATTGCTAGTCCTCTTAGGTTAGGTTTTCTGCCCTTAATACTTTATGTACCTTTTGTTCCCCTTCTCCCTAGAAACAGGTCTAGCTCTTTAGAAAACATTTTACTCTTTTTTAATCACTTGCAATGTTTTTGTCTATATTTTCCTTTAAAGAATTGCCCTTTCACTTTAAAAGTTCTTTTAGACATCAGTGCCTTATCATTTCTATTTAATGAATAATGTTTTTTCCTATCAGAAAAGGACAATCTGCCTTTTTCAGATCTCTTCTGAACTTTTTAGAAAAAATTCATGATTTCTCGCTTCATGATTTTGGCAGATATGTTTTCATTGTATAGAATCATCCCAAATAAATTGGTAGGGCATTGGCCCCCCCCCTCCCCCTCGCTCCCCATAAATCCTTCCATGTAGTTGCTGCATTTTTCCTGCTTTCTATTTGAAGGGTTATCCACTGTTCTGGAAAGGGGAGAGACGAAGCCGTAGGATACCGGAACAACACTGTGAAAGCCCCCTTCCTGACCCCCCACCCCCCATAATTAAATGAAAAGAAAATACATAGCAACATTGTGATATATCGGCACATCGCGAAGTTATACTGGTGATGTATCGCGATATTAAAATCTGCAACATCGCCCAGCACTAGTCTGAAACAACAACATTCTATACCATGCTCATTTTCATGCATTGCCAGTAACATATCATACATGGATTGTGTTTGTGTCGCATTTCTGTTAAATAAAGATTTTCTTTAAAAAGTTCTGATTATATTAGAATTTTTTTAAAAATGACGCCTAGATTGTTCATTTTGACGCCTAGAAATTGATCCTAGGAGTCACAATGACGCCTAGACTTAAATTTCTATTTCTAACACTGCACTCATCGCGTACACTCATCACGTATATATCAAATTAAAGCTGATTTTTCTCTGAAAGTGATGCACTAAGACTGCCTATATAAAAGTGGCCGCAACCTGTAGGCAGCCGGGTCTAAACAAATTACATGAATGAAGAATTTGACTTTTATGTGATCTGTTATGCCAGGCTGCCTACAGGTTGCGGCCACTTTTACATAGGCAGCCTTAGTGCATCACTTTCAGAAAAAAATCAGCTTTAATTTGATATATACGTGATGAGTGTACGCGATGAGTGTAGAAATACTACATTCATGTGACCTGTTCAGGCCAGGCTGCCTAGAGGTTGCGGTCACTTTTACATAGGCAGCCTTAGTGTATCACGTTCAGGAAAAAATCAGCTTTAATTTGATATATACGTGATGAGTGTACAGATGAGTGTAGAAATACTTCATTCATATGTCCCGTTTAGGTCAGGCTGCCTATAGGTTTCGGGCACTTTTACATACGAAGACTTAGTGCATCACGTTCAGAAAAAAATGTGCTTTAATTTGATATATACGTGATGAGTGTACGCTATGAGTGTAGATAAACTGCGGTGGGATCTTAGACTATTATCTCCTTTCTGTAGGGGTGGAAAGCCCTAACAAAGTAGAGATTTTTGAGCTACTGTTCATCGCTGACCTCCAAGGATGAAAGCAGTATTCAGGACAGGGTCCGTGGGGGTCTGGACTTTGGAAACCATTGCAATAGAACATTTACCATCATTCTCACGTTGTGCATGTACCCTTGCAAATTGACTATTATTTTATAAACATTAGTTAAAGCAATAATTGTTCACTAAATGACCTACAGCACTTTTCAAAACACTATTCTACTAAGCACCAAAACAAATATGTTTTCTTATGACAGAAAACCAAATCATGTTCATTTTTTAAATCTTAAAAACATTCTTAAATTTAAACAGTTTGACTTGAATTCAGTGAAAAAGATTTTATTGGAGCAATTTAAGAAACAAATTCTACATGCACAAATTTTCAGCACTAGAAACATGTAACTTTTTTTACCTATTTATGCAAGCGGCTCATTATCAGTATCACCAACTAAATAAATTTCAATATATTTCGTATAAGGTATTCAGAACTTTGTTTCTATTTTTTGTGTCCATTATACCTCACTGAGGGGCAAAATGGGAAAAGATTTTCTTATGAAGAAAAAGTTTAATATCAATTATTTTTCTTCCCCCAGATAATTCTTTACAAAAGATAAAATAAGAACTTAAATCTTATGTATTGTTTGCAACGTGAAGGTGAAAAAAAGCTCATGAATGAATTTAACAACCGATAAGTTTAGAGCAGGTGTATTGTAAACAGATTTAAGTTGTTTACAAACAATCACAATTTACTAGAAAAAGGTAAAGTATTTTAATTCTTTTAAACAACGAACAACTTTACTTACCGGCTAACGCAAATTAATAGCTTTGGCATGCTTAGAAATAATGATGCAGATGATTTTGACCATAAGATTTTTCAATGATCAGTTCTTACGAAGCATCAACCACTGAGCCCGTCAGAAAACACTCGAACCGATAATAAAAGTGAGCGCGAGCAGCAAATCAACTTGAGGACGGAGGACATGCCGGAATGGCTGAGGTGAGTTGTGAATCAGCAAGCGTTCTTACGCATTCGATGCTGCAGTTCCGATGTGGATTTGAAATCAATCGAATAAGTTATAAGCTGCCGTTTTTTTCCCCCTTATAGCTCATCCATTGACGTCTTTACTTTCTCGATTGTATTCACTCCTTCTTTTTCAATCTTTAAGAGCGTGGGTTTGAAATCTGAAACTAACAAGGGACTCTAGAAACTACCAATAAAATTCGATGGTTTTGAACTTCATTATAGGCGAAAAAAACATGACGTGCTAATGCATATATCTTTATTCCGTCATTTATCTGGAATAATGAAAAGCTGGAGAATATGATACGGCGCTCTTATCGATTTCAGCAAGACAGACCTCTGATAACCTTGCAGATAACTGATTTCTTTGACGTCACTGATGAAAAACCTCTGTGAAAATTGCAAAACTTTGGAGTTTCTCAACCACTATTTTATTGTAAAAAATCTATCAGCCAAGGAAAAAGCAGGGATCGGAAAATGTCGCAGAATTATTTTTTAATTTTTTCCTTTTTAATCCCTGAATAAATTTTCAGACTGCTCTAGGAAGTCAATTCAAGTATTTTTCTATTCCAGCAAGAAAATTCAAAATGGACCTGTAAAAAATAACTCAAAGCAATAGTAAAAAATAAGAAAAATCAGAAACAAGAAACAAACTTATGGTTTCCAATTGCGCATAGTGGGGGGTCAATAATATGACCTCCCAAAAAATCCTTAATCGATAAATTTTGGAGAGTCTTGCTATGTTGCAATTTTTTGTTCAATTTTATCCAAAAATTTCAGTGGTGCAGTCTACACCATGGCCTCTGCTGGTGGGTACCTTTTATCCAGAGCCCAATCGAGCCAAAGTAGTGCCCAGGTCCTAGCAAAAATTTGGTACTCCTTTCATACAGAAATCCTCTGATTTTTAAAGGGGTAGTTTTAAAGTGGTAGGTAAAGACCGGCTGGACTGTGTGTTAATCATGCAATGCCTTCATCACCCTTATCGAATAAACCCTTAGTAGACATGCAGGGCCTCCAAGAGCCAAGGTGGAAACCTTGTCAGTTTGATCAATGGGCCCTTCTTCCCTCATAAAACTAATTAATCAACAAACTAGTTCCCAATGTGATCTGTCTTACTAATTTTTATTTGAACCTTGGCGTTACACCTCCAAATAAAATAGTCACATTAAGAAAAAAAGGGTTCAATTGAACCACCCTTTTGGAAGGATAATTGTTTTGACGTCAACCTGTATTTCAAGTCTTTTTTAAATCATTGCAGAGCACTACTTCTTGAAACATGGCAGACAGGCTTCAATCGAAAAAGTTTGACAGCTCTTTCCATTTGAGCACTTGAAAGCAAAGATTCATCAACATATGATTATATCAAAGTCAACTCTTAATAATTTTAACCGACTTCAACAAAGGAGGAGGTTAGACAATTCATCTGAGAGCTTTTTTTTAATGTATGTTATAGGAGAACTTAAAGATGCCTGGACCTTGGACCAATTTCAAAAATTCTTTTTTGTTTGAAAGGGTATACCTTTCAATTGGTCAAATAGTCTCACGGTCCGGGCTTGATAACGGGATCTTGCATAAATCAAAGGAAATAGAAATCATAATCACAGTAATCGTAAGAATGACAATTTAGAATGAAGGCTTAGCTGAATTACCTAATGAAATTCATTTCTATGGTGTTTTTATCCTCATCTTATGCTGATAACAGACAACGTGCCACGTATATAGTATTTCTATTACAGTCGACGCTCGTTATAACGACCACACGTTATAAAGACCATCCTAATATAACGACCGGTGAGAAAACCCCCAACTGTATTCCAATATACTCTATGTTCTACCTCTTATAGCGACCATTCGTTATAAAGACCGTTTTCTGTAGCACAGAGACAGTCGTTATATCGAGCGTCGACTGTACCAGAAATTCGTATTGCTTTGAAATCAGTTGAAAAACCATAAACATTTAAATGATTTTGATAAAAGCAGCACACAAATAAATACCAGAGAATAACAAGTATTAGTTTATAGTGTCAATCGCTTAAAATTTTAGACGTGTTGATAGTTTCTTTTTTTTTTAAATTGGTTTATTTTATGGAGCATTTGCTTGAGAAAATTAGGTGAAGTTTCGTAATGGAAACATTACCTTATATCTGAAGTACATTTACACTAAAAAGAATAAAATAAAAATATGTTTCAAAAAATTGAACTGACTTAAGAACTTCAATCGGCAATTGCTCTAAGAAATAAAAAAAAATATTCTTTGAAAACCATTGCTACTACTTTTAAACAAAAGTTTTGAAGTCAGCGTAAAATCCTTCAATAGAATCATACGAAACTACAATTTTTTTTTTGTCATGTGCCAGCCAGGCTGGCAATTTGGAGTACGCTGCTTCACTTTTCCAACTTTGCCGTTATTTGGTGTGAAGTCCGACTTCCACTGTACACGCATGCTATAAGGACCCGTTTGAAGGGTAGGCAACCTTTCACAACAACACATTCACACAAAGAAAGGACAAGGACAGGAGAGAGAAAGCACATCCATGCCCAAGCCGGGACTCGAACCCGGGACACCACTCCATCTGTGGCAGCCTGCTCTGACCACTAGACAAGGTGGCTGGCGAAACAACGATTCAACTATAAATATGAATTTTAATGGATCCAGGTTTTTTAATCACATTCGCATACATTACATTGACAACCGCATATTTTTGTAATGGTAAAAATATTCTGTTCTTAATTTTCAATGTTTTCTCTGAAAAATGTTGGCAAAATATAGTTGAACATCATTTACTTATCGTTTTTGCACCTACTTCAAAACTTATGTTTAAAAGCACTATCATGGTTTTTAAAGAATAAAATTACTTTTTTACTTTTAAGAGTAATTGCCAATTAAAGTTCTGAATTTAGTTCAATTTTTTTCAAAAATATTTTTTTAACCTTGGGTACTTCTTCAGATATAGCAGCCATTCTAAGCAAGTAATATGTTAGATTGCGCCACAGCACTAGTAGCTACAGGAGCCTAAAACTTACCAGCACCAGTTTCCATCAGACCCCGTAATAGCAGTTACCAAGTTTAGTTACACTGATTGCACTATTTTTTGAGTTATAGAGCACTTATACAAAAACAATTCATATCATATATAGACACACACACATTATTTTCGTGCTTTTTTCGAAAACACTCAAAACATGCTCAGCAAACCGAAAAACATCTTAATCCATCAAAACTCGAAAATATCATGAATTCAATACCTTTGTCGATTTGGCTATAGAAGAAAATAAAAACTAAAAAAAAATTGAAAATTAAAATTCTTGTTTTTCATCCCATCATGTTCTCAGAGTCAAATGTGAAGTGGCTCATTTTGTTGACTTGTTCAATCATTTATTAAATCACTTACTTATCCAATTATTAATTTATTTAGATTCCTCCAATAAATTCACATAATACATTCACTTTTCTTATTTATTTACTTTTTCTTGTGCATTAATTAATAATTTAGTTATTTATTTTCTTATTGCTTCATTATTTAATTATCTATTCATTCATTATTTTATTTACTCATTCATTTCATCAAAAATATTTTTAATAGTCAAATAGAAAATATTTCATTAGAGAAATATTTAATTTTTCACTTCACCCGCGGAAAAAAAAAGTTTCCACTCTTTTTCTTCTTTGAAGGTAGATTTACTGGTAAAAAAATGTGTTCTGCATTGTATGCTTGTATTTATTATTTTTCATGAGTTCTGCTACATGTGTATATAAGTTCTGTTAGAATGACCAAAAATAATTGTTATGCACATGAATTAAATAAAAAATTGAAGTTTTTATATGTTTTATCATCTGCATTAAAATTTTTTTTGTTGTTTATAAATTGTCCTCAGCTCTTAACAAGTGCATAACATATGAAAATATACCTGTTTTCTTTGACTTCGTAAAGGAATTATTAAAAGTAGCCTCTCTTTACAGCAGTAAAGTTCAAATTTGTCCTCACCTCCAAGGAAGGTAGGCAGAGAAAGAAACTGAATAATAAATATTGAAAACAATGTCTATTGCCGTGTAGCCATACTGCCAATTTAGACTTTAGGTCAAGTAGGGTAAACCACCCAGTGAATGAACACATCGTAATTTTTTTGAAAAAATTGGTTTTAAAACATTTTCCTTAGGTGAATTGACAGAAGTAAAATCTTTCTACGCATTTCCAAAGAGAAAACTGCTAGAACATACTGTACTTGTCTGTTGATGGAGGTGTTCATTCACTGGGTTTGGGCCCTTTTTTCGTTTTAACCCCTTATAAACCTGATGCAGAACTATAAAAGCTCTCCCGATTCTTTAAAAATAATTACGTACATCATCTAAAGAGCTTCAACTGTCATGTGACACAAGCTACTATTTTTAACAACTCTATGAATTATTGACATTAAAAATTTACTTAGGTGTTCATTCAATGTACTAGTAAGACGTATTTGTTTTATTCCAATCTTTAGACGTAAAACTATTTACTTTAACTTAATATCAATTATAAAATACTAGTAGTTACAGACTAAAAAAAAAAAAAAGAAAAATTAAGTATTTGATGTCATAATTAATTCAATTTGTTTATTTGTTTCAAAGTGTATTTCGTTTATGGATGCTTGATATTTTTGTTCAGAGCTTTTAAAATATTAAATATATTAAAAGTTGTGTATAAATAAAAGTTTAAAAGCAAAATTAGAAAAATGCTAATCAGCAAAAAATGTTTTGTCAAGAAAAATTTATTGCAGTAATTGTACAAAAATTAACAACAAGTTTAATTTAAAAAGTTTATTTGTAAAAGGCAGCAATGCAACAACTCTGCAGAATACATGCATTTTAGTTTTTTAAAATAATATATAATCCTTGCAATTTCATAAAACAAGAGTTGCACAAATTTCATAAAGTGCAAAATAAATGTAAGGAACAAGGTTTGTGCGTCATACATGTATTCTTATCACAGATAGATATTTATTCAACATTATACACGAGTATCTTTACAAAACATACCTCTATATAAATTACAGTACTCAAAATAGCACAAGTACATCAATACTGCCTTAAGGCGAGTTTTGAAATACACAAGAACATTTTTAAATGAGTTTTAAAGAAAACATATTCTGCTTTGTTTCAAAACAGCAAAGCAATGAAATGGCAAAATTGTCACACAACGAAAATGCAGTATAAAATTGTTTATAAAACCTTTTTACATTTACTTTATCGTCTAACTTGAAGAAAGTATGTCTCTTTTCCTAAGTTCTTTGGCTTTTGTTCACAATAACTGAAAATAAAACAGAAAAATAAATATTTTTGCATTGAATATGAAATTAAACTTTTGTGAAGGAAAAAATGATAAATAAGTAAACAGCTTTTTAATTGACACATCAGTGTCAATTATTACTTCCACTTGTGAGTTTTATTTAAATAATGTTTTGAATTAAGTATTTTCAGCTTTAAATATGAGTAAGGGAAAAAACAAACAACTTTGCTATGGCAAATAATAAAGCATTCAAATAAAATGCATCTTGAAGGGAAAAGAGAGAAAACTAAAAAACATATTTGTTAAAAAATAATTTGTAGCAATTTTTTTGAAAATGGTAGCATTAGTTCAAACTTCAAAAATATTCGGCTATATTTGGCAAAAAAATTACTAAAAAGAAGACCAAAGAAGAATGTATTTCCTTACCAATTGTTCTTAAAGATAAAAAAAAAGAAATATTCTTTGGAAAAAGAAGGAAAAAATGATCTGCCCCAGCTTCAAATTGCTAGGACTTAAAATGCAATTTAAGATTAAGCTGAAATGCAACAACAAAATCATTTGCAATGCACAGCACAAAAAATGCTTCTGACTCCTTTTCTGCTGATTTTTATGTATGTAAACAAAAAAATCTTGGAAAAACACTTATTTATCTTTGTACCTAGATTTTTTATGTTTCAAACTGTCCACTCTACAAGTATTCAGAAATAAAATAAGCAATTGCATTCAATGTGATAAGCCTAAAATTATTTGCTGATGATAGAAAATTTGCACTGTGGGATGTCCACTCTGTTAGTCGCATTAATGGTGCAAAAAATATTTTTTCTTGAAAATGCAGACAGAATTAGTTTTTGGATGTTTAGTCCATTTTATACTTGTCCTGTAATTAACTTTTCTTTACGATTGGAAATATATTTTTCAAACCTCATTTGTCTCCTCTGTTACACAAAGTGGTCAAACTATTCAAAACACTTAATGAATGACTCATATACAAGCCATTTACACTTTTACTTCATTTGATAAACTTAACTCGACAATTTTAGACATGATTCGTACCATTTTGGCTGGAATAACCCATAAATATAACATTTGCATCTAAGAATGTATCTTTATTTTTTGAAATGAAGTTGAATTTCGAGGTGATCGTTTAAGAATTAGTTTATTAATTTGTTTTTAAAAAAGTGAATGTGTTTAGCATGACTCTTAATGCATTTAAAATGATAATTTGCTACTTTTAAGAATGTGTATCTTAATTTTTTTGGAACTAAAGTAAAAATTCAAGTTGATTATTTAAGTATAAGTTTACTCATTTGTTTTTTAAAAAGTCATTAACTGTAGCATAACTCTTAAAAATATATTTAAGCTGCTGATTTGAATCCTCAGAAAATATGTACCTTTGTTTTTTGGAGTTATATAGTATAAGTTTATTATTATTATTATTATTTAACAC
>JAXGGA010019962.1:0-19075 GCA_038373865.1 Uloborus plumipes
CCGCCTCACTTTTTCAAAATTAAGACATCAAAACTCGCTAATGACATTCGTTCGAAAGAAAAATGTGACAGAGGAAAATACTCAGGAACAATGCTTCGCTGTGCAAGACACTTAACAAATCATTGATATCTGCCATTGCATTTTTTTTTTCATTCAACATGCATTCACGTTTACCTTTTCCTTTTTTGACTATTTCAGCCTTTTCACTTCTTTGGGTGCGTCTCTTGTCATAGCAATATAGGAAAAAAAAACTCATATTTTAATTTTTTCCGAAAAATTATTTAAAACAGAATGTTATTTGTCAAAGAAAAATTAATTTTTATGTAGACATCTAAAACTCAAATCATGTTTTTCGCAATGACGAATTACTTTAGGTGTGAGTAGTGTATGTGTTATAGACGTATGTTGGCATGAATGTATGTGTGTGTGTTACCAAGCGTTTGTGTATATGCGTGTTTAGGGGGTCGTATGTGTATGTACAGGACACAGTCGCCACTACACAAAATCTCAGGAGCCGGTAGACGTCCCAAGGGTGGAATTCTGGGATACATCCTGTTGCAGACTTCGAGTCCAATCTGAAAAAGGGACCACACGACAAATGTGCTCCAAGATAAAAAATATTTAGCAATTTGTCATTGCTCAAAGAAAAAAAAATTGCTTTTCAAGTAATCAAAATTTTCTCTTGTAGGATGGAATGTGTTTGGTCAGAAAAAGAAGTCGGAATCGTAGAATTGGAATTGGATTGTTTCTGAGGTAAAGGTGTAGAAGTTGAGAGTTTTGAAATTCCAGCAGTCAAAAACAGCCATTTTCCATCGGAATCTGCATTTCTACCACTGTTGCGGAGTTGAGAGTTGGAGTCGCATTGATGTTGGAATAAAAGAGTCAGAGTTTTGGGTTTTCAAATTCAAGTCAGCGTCAAGTCAGATTGGTTTTGGGACAAAACTATCAACGTCCCTTTGACTTCGTAGCTTTAATCACAACTGAAGCTCTAGTCACAGTATACTAGAGTTTTGCTAAATGCTACAGTTGCACGAGATGGTCGCATGTTTGTATTGCACTAAGTAGTGTACTACACTGCCAACGTTTCTTGACAAGAACATCGTGACGTCAGCGTGACGTTTGCCTATGAAAAACGAGCTAGATAAAACGTCACAACCTACTTGGCGAATTAGAGAAGATTGTTGACTGCTTTTGAGCTTTTATTGGCTTCGCCCGTAGTGACGTTCAGTGTCAAGTTAAGTTGCTGTCTAGTATAGTTGTTTTCAGTATAACAGCGTTTTCCTCGGTCAATTATTTGTTCAAGGGGAAACAACTAAAAGTTAAGACATTGACTAAAACCAGTGGCGTAGCTAGGGGTTGGCAAGAGTAGCTCTTGCCACGGGCGCAGCAGCCAGGGGGGCGGCAATTCAACTGATTAAAAAAAATAATAAATAAAGGTAAGTTGAGGGAATTATTTTTGTGGATTAGCATAAAAATATTTTCGGAAGAATAAGAGTCAAAGGGGAAAATGAAACATTTTACAAGCAGGAACATTAGGCATAACTCAAAATATATTTAAGAAGAAAAAGAAAATCAAATTTGCAACAATATTGTTCTTAAATTTGCAGAATAATCAAAATCTTCCAAATAAGGAATTATTTTGGGAGGTCACAGTGACCTCCCATCAAAGCGACCATAAGAGAGGGCGCCATTTTTCTTAAGTTTGCCATGGGCACTGGACCCCCTAGCTACGCTACTGACTAAAACACATTAAGAGCGAAATTTAATGGTCAACATTTACATAAAATGAGCACAGAAGATAGTTTAGTGATGCAACCAAAATAAGAATAAAAGAGTAACATGTGCAATTTGTGCTTGTAGGAGCATTGTTGTGATGCAACAAAAATACATAATCCTTAAAACTATTTAATGTATTTATACATATACATTACACATAATAGCTTTTTTGAAACTCTTAGCAGTTGAAATACTCCACTTTACAAATGCCTTCAATTAAACACTGAGTTTATCTTTTTTCATTTAAATAATTGAAAACTTTAGCTTTAAAAAATATTTAAGAAAAGTATAATTTAAATAACTTAAATAATAGTATAGTTGAATATTCGTAACTATTTTTTTTTCAGCATAGCGCTTCAATTTAAGTGGTGAATGCTTAACTTTAACGTTTTTCAATTTTGCGTTTGAAATATTTTATTTTTACGAATTAGTTACTGATTACTTTTATAACACGTACAGGAGTGGGCACAAGAAATGAATGACGTCTCCAAATTTCATTGTATATGTCAAGGTATTTGATGTTACAAAAACAATGATTTTCTGTCTTTGAAAGCAGTATGACGCATTTTTTTTTTTTTTTGTGCGCCATTCTCATAAAAATTTAAATAAATTCCTCTGAAATGCACTTGCTCTGATTTATCTTAGCTCTTAAAACCGATGAATAAAACAATTGGGAGTTTATGGCTCTAAAAATGTCATCCATGCATTAAGAATGCATCTTTCAAGATCAATAGAAGCTTTTATATCTAGGTTTATTATGAGTATTTATAACATGCACGTCAAATTATGTTTCATATCATATTCATTAATGTTTTCAAAATTTGTCTGTTTTCGTAATATTGTCCTGTGATTCCATCCTGTTTTTGTGTAAATTGCAACAAACCTTTGATACCGCCAAAATACCGATGTTTTCTGTTGTTAATGAGACACATTTTGTAATTGATAATCATTTTTACGTGCATTTTGAACGATGAACAAAGTAAATGCTTTGAGCAAGGGTTTTTGAAGTCCTCATCTAAAGTTTTATGTAATGAATGGGAAGATTTTAAAAATTATTGCGAACTTATTGCAACTTGTGGATGATTTTGTATGATAAGGAGTTAATAACTATCAACTTTTCATGCAAATTTCTTTCCAAATACAAACAAAAAAAATTATAATAATAATAAAATATGATGTTGAGTAGCTATTCCTCCCGTTGTTGGTCGGATTTTTTCTCTAATAAGGGAAAATCGCACACCTTAAAGTAGAATCTGTATTTTGACTTTCTTACCACATCGGCATTTTTCGAAATCAACTTCGTACTGATGGTTGGAGGCAGACATCGTGAAGATCTGTCGTGCGAAGAGAAACAAGAAGCATGAAGAGAAAGGTGTTTTTGTATTTAGAAAAGGTGCTAATAGTTCTGTGTTCAGTTTCAGTCTGCTGAAGTTTTTAAGAAATTTTTCTTTCAGTCGTCTTGAAAGCGGAATGCCAGACAAGCATGATCCATGAAAACATACGAGTACATAGTGACGATATGTGGTGAAAGATAAATTATTTTTTGGTGAAATTCTTCGCAAGGTCCGAATAATTCTTTTAAGTTACGTTCAGTGCCAGATGAACGAAATACATTAGTAGTTTAAGGTATCTATGTCATAATAAGTAATTAGACAAGACGAAGGTAAATAGCAAATATTGGAGTACGACGAGAAATGTCAAGAAATTGCCAATTTTTTTCCTCCATATGCATTAAAACTTTTTCATAGCAGAATCACAAGCATGCAAGCAATTTCCCTTTGTTGGACAGCTTTCTGCATTGGAAATTATTCTTCCGTTTTTCTTTTTCTTTCTATTTTTAAATCTTACATTTAAATGCTAATTGAATTCATGCTGCATCTCAATTTTACGCCTTGTTCAGTCGAGAATGTGGGCTGATTAATTTATTGCAATAACGTTTTTGATGTATCCCATACGTTTTTACAGGGGGCATATGGTATTCGTAGAAGCATGGATGAAGGGAAATAAAATACCTTTTGCGGGTCGATAGGAATGAGTCCAACTTTCGCGGAAGTTCTGCCAACTTTTGTCCTCCATAAAAAATTGAAATAGATAGTTATAGATGTGGCAAAGATGGTCTTGAACACTTTTGGATCAATTTGATACCATTGCTGGACAGGACAACAACAGAAAATTGATTAAGTTTAAACGGGTTTTTAGCAGTGATTTCCAATCTGATTGAAAGGGATTCGTTCCAAATCTTCTGTGGCGTTCTAGTATCAACAAAGTATTAAACTAAAAGAAAAACCTTCTTCGAAACTAATGAGTTAAACTGGTTTTAATACTAAAAGTCGCATATCCTTGTACTTATTTTTTTTTTACTTTACGCAAAATTTTTTTATACCGTGGGCTCCCTTATTATGCTTAAAAATTTAGAGTGCACTAAATACTTAGCACAAACTCTTTTTAATATTCTCAGCATTTTACCGATTCTGAAGCATAAGAAGTTGATACATATTTTCAGAATCTATTGCGGTAAATAAGTTGTCAAACGTAATGTTTACCATCCAATATTTCACTCAGAAAGAGTTATTCCAATATTTCTCCAAAAATAAAAAGACCATTATTCCATTCCAAACGCTCAAAGTGTCGCGGAAAACTTTGCACAAAAGAGTAAACATTCCTGACAGCTCTGTCCACAAATGCTGGGCATGCGAGTGCTTGCGTAAATTATTGAATCATGCGAAAAATGTCAACTTATTCTGTGATTGGATTCCATTATTCGATGGCTGGATCGCCGCATAATGGATGGTAATAATTTCCGTGACTCGTTGCATAAAGCTTTCAATGACTGCTGCATGCAATCGGGCGAATATTGTGCATTCAGCTTGTGCCTCAATTGCAGCGTTATTCAGTTCTTTTCTGCAAATATAATAATGAATAAAAGTGTCTTAGAATTACGCTGCAGTAAATTAAATTGAACTAATTACTTAAAACCTCCTTTCTGAGCATGATCGTGATACCCAGTTACTATCTATATTATGATCATAAAAACAGTTTATGAATAAATGCCGCACAACTCAAAAACATCGTAAAAGCATTAGGTTCGATTTAGCACTGCTTTTGATTTGAAATATACATTGTTTAGTTTCAATTTTGGTTAAAAAATCTCCCTTATTTAATGGCTTTTTTGGAATTTTGAATTTTGGGTAGTTATTTACGGGGCTTAGTACTTCTTACAAAGCTAAGAACGACTAAAAGCACTGGGAAGTGGCACAGAAGTAGAAGCTTCGTCTCGAAATCAAGACGTCGCTGATTCACTTCCCGCCAGTGCCCTGCACTGTTAAAAAAATTTCCTGAAAATAACGAAAAAATATACGGCAGCTGAGTTGCCGGATTTTTTTCCGTTTCGTTAATTATATTTCCGTGATTTTACGGAAAAATGACGAACAGAGCGTTCGTCATTTTTCCGTCAGGCATTTTTTCGTTTCGTAATTCTCCGTTCTTCATTTTTTCGGTTCTTATTATCCTCGCTTATACGTTATAGGCTTATACCTATACGCTTTGACTTATATGTATACACGCAAGATTGAAAATTATTTAAATTTTGCAAATTAACAAGCGTTTTTATAGCAGCTTAATATCAATAGCAAATTATCTATGGAAGTTCAATAAATTAGTCCTTTAAGTGCCGCAAAATGCGTAGATTGTGTAGAACAACAAATGCACAAATTGAAATTTTAAGAAACATTTGAAAATTTGCGAAACAATATAAACATATAAAAAGAACAAACATGGGTAATGTGCTGCCTTATCTTTTTCGTTTGTTCTTTTTATATGTTTATATTGTTTCGTAAATTTTCAAATGTTTCTCTAAAGTTTCTTAAAATTTCAATTTGTTCATTTGTTGTTTTTTCCAATCTACACATTTTGCGCCACTTAAAGGACTAATTTATTAAACTTTCATATATTATTTGCTATTAATATTAAGCTGCTATAAAAGCGCTTGTTTATTTTGCAAAATTTCAATAATTTTCCATCTTGCATATATAAGTATAAGCGTATAGGTATAAGCCTATAATGTAAAAATGTGGGTGATTAAAATATGGGAAAATGAGAAACAGAAAAATAAAGCAATTAAAAAAGGAGCGTAAACTAGCTCACCGGAAAATTATATATATATAAGACAAAATGATGAGCAAAAATGTAAACTTAAAACTCTTACGAATTTTGTTTTTTAGAAAAAGTTTGAAAATATCCGCTCATATACTTCAAACTTTTAAGCATCTTGCCTTTAAAAAAAATACTAAAGCAATACAAGAATTGGCTTTTTTTTTTTTTCATAAAAAATTTTAGTTCATTAAAATAACATAATTTTTTTGAAAAGATTACATCAATCTCGCATAAAATACTCAAATATTTTGAAGATGGAATGATCAATGCATAGTATTTCTGAGCGCATAACTTCAAAAAATTAAAAAGTATTAACAAGGTGCATTCTTTTAAAAATATTTTCTCTTATGTTTGAATAAAAATTAAGTTCTTCCGAAAGTTCTTTTTTTCCTTTCTGAATTTGAACATTCGTGGTTCCTTAAAAAAAAAAATCCTGTATTGTTACTGATTTCCTCTATTTTCATATATATTTACGTTATGGTGTTCATAGTGATCAACACTTTCAGAAATGCACTCTCAAAATTAACGAATTTTCTTTGTTTTTGATGAAATCACTTCCAAGAATATACCCCGAGCGAACATTTCGTAATTTTTTGGGGATGAATTTCGTCAAATGTAGCGAAATATTTCTTTATCCTAGTATCGTCAAATTGACAATCATTTTCGTAGTTTTGACAACATTAATTTCGTCACATTAACGAAGTAAAGTCATAAAGTAAAAAAGCTAAGTTTTGAAACTAAGCTTTTAAATCTTGATATAAAATTACAAAAATCATTTCACTAAATTTTACTAACCCTCAGCACCAGTAAGTTTATACATGCAACTACTAAAATGCACAATTGGTTTACATCATGAAATAACTAACTGTTAAGTCTGGACTCAGATTAAAATAAAAATAGCAGTAACAAAAATAAAAATTCTTACCTCTTAAATAAAAGTTTTAAATTTTTGTTGCTCAAAAAAGGCAACAATAGAGCGAGTAGATTTTAAAATATACTAGCACGCCCTTTTGTTGCCCATTTTGATTATATCCATTGCGATAAACGAAGTCTTCTTAAAAATGTTGAGCTAGGAAATGCTGGATACCGAATAACACATGAAAAGATCCAAATTATTTTTCCAGTCAATTTGATTAACTACGCAGAATCCTGGAACAATTCTTCTTCGAATGCTATAACAATAGTCAACGCTCTTCGACGAAGCATTTTCAAATTGAAACAAAATGGCGCACACATAATAACGTCCTGAGGAACACGATTAAATAACATTCGACTGTGATGTTTTTTGTAAAGTAGCTATCCAAACGACGAGACACAGATGTCCTCTTTTCCATGCTAATGCGAATAATACAGCTTTCACAGAAGCGTAAACATGCACATTAATTCTCTCTTTTAATTAATGACTTTGCGTTACTTTTGCTGCGCACTTTGATTCAGTTATGAATCATTTATGCTGCCGTCGTTTCTGCGCACGCGCCAAGTCTCTTCAGACTGTATCTAACTCTCTCGTTCGGTTATATTTCAACCACAAAACCGGGTAAATTCCGTTTTTTGTTTCTCCAACTTGGTAATTCACGGAATAGTTCCGTTTTTTCAAGGAAAAGTTCTGTTTTGAAACGAAAACGGAAATTTACTGTTAAAATCAGTAAAAATCTTCCTGAAAATTCAGGTTTTTTTTAACAGTGTGGGTGTTGTTTCCACTCTCTTTGTGCTGAAAATCTTTCTTGTTTTGTATCAAATGTTAATCAACAAGTCCAACCTCTCGAGGCAATGACACCCCCACTTCATTGTAATTATTAATAAAACTATGGCACGGCAACAACAACAACAAAAGTGAGGTAATTTTCACGGATTGCTCTCTGCTTTATCCTTTCAAAAATAAAACCATTGTACAGTTAACACTCAATTATCCTAATCTATGATCGGCAACCATATTTTTAATAGAAAATCAGTATGACCACAAGCGATTATAATATCAGGAGCTTCAAGTCTAAACAAAATTGACGTTATTTATGGTTCGGTCATCCATTAATCTGGATTTAGGAGAATCTACTGAAAAGATAAATTCACTGTCTTTTACTTTTCAGTAAAGAACTGCTTTTAAAAAAGAGTTTTGCTTGAAAAGGTAAATTTACTTTATGCACCGCCAAAACACAGTCCCACCCCCACCCCCCACACACATCTTAAATCCACCTAGAAGGGTCCCATATACCCATGATCCTACCACAACAATCAATGTCGGATATTATCATCGTAGATTTTATTAATTTCTACATCCTCAATTGTAAATCTAAAGTGACAGCCTTAATAACGAATCCTATAAAAACTCTGAAAATAGCTATGAATTTTCAATGTGTATCCAGTTTCTTCTCAAGAACGGTTGAGTGTCTTAGGGCTGAAACCGGTATATCAAAGGATTTCGAAATATGTAGTAGATTTCCTAAAGAATGACAACCTGAATGTCTCCTTTTCCAAAGACACTAAACAGAAATATTTGACGAATCGGTACTGCTTTTCAACTAAAAGGAAACTTACGATTTTTGCAATATAACTTGAGGAAAATTCAATAAAAGTGAGTCTGCCAAAACTCAAAAATAAAAAAAAGTAGTATAAATACATGGTGAAAATCTACTATGTTTTTGAAAAAAATATAGCACTAATATAGGCTTGATAGCTGTTGTTATAGAGCAAGATTCGGAGAAACTTTTCATTGAAAGCCAACATTGTTCACTTACACCCCTTTGTTTCTCACTGCCTCAAATCAAATCGAACCTCAACTTGTTTCTCCAAAAATGAATTCCTACTTTAAATTCCAAGTGCTTTTTAAAAACCTTTACGGAAGATGCTTTCAATGGCATCCCAGAACGAGCAAAACAAGATAATCCACTTTTAAATGTGTTTTTAAAAGGGGAAACTTTAAATTTTTATGGTTCGCTGGAACTTCCCGCAATATATTATCACATGTCTAGTAAAACTAATGAAGTATCAAAAGAAGCAATTGTATGTACATATGCTTAAGCAAAACTTCTCATCTTAAGTACCCTGCTGATCCTATTGTCTACATAACAGTTCTTCCCAACTGCTAAGTATTAGTCAAATAAGGCCATTACAAGACAGGTTCAAGAACGCATTCCATTTGAATTGCAAGCGATTATCAATATTGGCATTTCCATAGAAGCGGGTATTATACATATTCGTTTTACTTCGTTAAAGCAAATAAATAGCTGTGGATGCTTTCGGAAGCTACATTGAGCTACCTGTTCAAGGTCGCTCGAGCGTTATACATGCAGATGTTATGCTTGTAAAGCATTGTTTAAGTTCAGAAACTGGAGTTTTTATTGCTACTGAAATCTCAAAGAAACACTTTATATGTTGTTAGCAGATATTTATACATCTCGTTTAGGTAAGGGATTGAAAGAAAAGTTTTGCAGGGACTGTTAGGAATGGATATAGCTTGAACAATAAAATCGAACATACAAAGATTCAAGTATGTTTCGAAGAGTGCAAAGTTTGATGACCGGATTACACTTGGTGTCCTTGTGGTGATTTTTTTTCTTTGGAATGTCAATAAATAGTTATGAAAATTTGATCAAAGAATCTTCCGTGTCTTTATGCGTGTCAGGACAGTAATGTTCAATGTTCATTCCTTTCAACATAAAAAAAGCCCGATTTTGTGAAGAAATTTGCATATTGCTGAATTGCGAGGAACTGTATTTTAATGGAGGAAAACGAAATTGAGCAAAATGATTACCCCACACATAAAGATCCTTACTGAAGGAGGGGGGATCTAGTTACTCTCAAACATTTCGGACAAACATTCTCAAACATTCAGAAAAACCAAACTTTCGAGTTTTTTGGTATAAGGTAGCAAGACTATTATGCTGATGCCCTAAAAATTTTTTGAAGATGCAAAAAGCTTATCAAAATGATTTTTAAAAATAAAACTATGAACGAAAAAATAATGATAACTAAAACAAATTTTTATGCAGCAAAAGCTATAACTTTACGCGACAATTCGATATATTTGCGTCCGGGACGATCGCCCCATTCTGCCCCTCCTCGCCCTTTACCCCGCCGCTTCCCGTCGAACAGTCGCAGCCGTGCATACTTTGCACAATACTAAGGGCGCTTTTCCACTTACCGACACGACAGCGATAAATCGTACACGATTGTCGTCATCCGACATTGGAGCTCGCAAAATGCATTAAAATATGTTATGCGCTTTTCCATCTCCCGATTCTAGGACGATTGTGTCGTCTCCGACCGAACGCTGTCGTTTGTCGTCCCATTCGTGTCAGATGGCAGCCGTTTCGCCTTAAAATCGGGACGACATTCATTCATTTGTTTACTTTCTTCGAAGAAGCAACACATAGAAATGGCATTTAAATTTAACATCGCTGAATTAATAAAATATAAGCTTAAATTTGCAGACGATAAATAATGTATAGCAATAAAATAATTTTATTCAATTTACTTAATATTTTGTTTCACTTCTGTTGCTCAGACGATCTTTTCGTTCTTAGTAAACAAGGTGGGAATGAAATAAATTTGTGAGTATCATGCATCCAATATCTTCTATTAATCTGTTTCCTCTTTTTGCGGAAGTAAAGTAAATCTAACAGAATCTGTTAAATTGAGAAGACATCATGATATTCGTGCGAGCACACCGGTGCTTCGAAATAAAATGCGGTGGAAAATGACCGTTTCGGAAAAACGATATCGGTTGAGTGGAAATACAGTGTTGTAGACGACACGACACGGTACTTATCGTTGCAGTGTTTTCGTCCGACTTTCGTCGTTGCCTTGTCGTCAAGTGGAAAAGCGCTCTAACATGTTAGAGTAACGATAAAAATAGCGGCAAGACATAACTGCATAATTTCCTTTATGGTTTTCCGCTCATTTCAGAATTAAATTGTATGTATGAATATCAAAATTCAGAAGTTAGAATTCATTAATAAATTACATGAATAATTAGAACGTATTTCGAAAAGAGACAAAGATTCAAAAATGTTGGGGTCAAATGCGTTGAAAAGAAGAGTAACACCATTTATGGAAAGCCCCTTAAAAAATGATAGTTTGATCTTTTCCCTTAACTTTAGTATAACATCAGTGCAATACCCCTCCCCTCCCACACACAATAAGGCTCTTTTTTTTTTTAATACAAACACCATAATAAAATGCCAGAAAGCATGCGACGTTTTTTTTTTTTTTTTCCTGGGATGCAACGCTTTCAACATCATTAAAAAAATCATATTGCCTCCACTCCAAAAACAATTTTTCACACGTTTAACTGAACAAGGAGTTACTTATCTATTTAGCTAAGCAACAACACAACAAGACAATAAATAATAAATACAATGGAATATAAAACAGCCTGTTAGCGCCTTATTAAGTCATCATCGCTCCAGCATTTACGCGCATCTCTCGCTCGGCAGAAATGCATAAAAATGCAAAAGACCAACGAAACAAATCCGCGATCCAATCGCCATCAAATAGGTTCCCATTTAAAAGAAAATAATTACTCTCAGGAAGCTAGCTTTTTGAATGGAAATGGTCTCATTTTACACTTCTCTGCTACCAGAAGTGGATGTCGCGGTAATTTCGCTCATTTATTTGCTTTTTTTGTCCCCGCGTCTCTTATTCCGCTGATTCCCCGTTTATAATGTCTAACATTAGACAAAGGTCTAACCATAAAAGGGGCAATAAAAAATTCAGCTCATGAACTTGCACTTGGATGCGACAGTTTTTTCATGCTTGATCAAATTGTAAAGGTAACAATGTTTCGTTGTTGTTGCTCGACAATCGCACATGTGTTAGGAAGGTGAAAGAAAGATCGACGATGCTTCACTTCGTAATTCTTTTTTTTCTAGATGAGATTTTTTTTTTTTTTTTTTGTGCTGAAATAAATCATTGCATAAATGAATAAAAGATTCAACATTTATTCACACGGATTTATTTATAAATCATCCTTAGTTGCACTAGCGGTTTTTATCCGTTAATTCTGAAGATTTGCGGTTTCCAATGAAAATGCGCATCTATATAGTTTATACAGGATGGAGGAGAGTCAACCAGCCAGAACTTTCTCTTTTTCAAACCCATAGTTCATGGGGGGGGGGGAGTATTTTTGATGTGCCATTATGCACCAGGAGATAGATTTATAGATTTACAAGAAGCTTCCCTCGATGACATAAATAACCTGATAATGTAATGGGCATTATAAGGCTTGTCCCAGAAAGCTTTACACGGTTTTAAAAAGCAATTTTGAATTGTATATCTTATCAAATCTAAAATTGTCAAAATATGAATAAAAAGATTGGACTTAGAATAATTCATTCATATTATTATTCTCTTTCTAGGAAGTCTTTATGAAAAATGATATCAAAACGTGATGACGTAAAAATCCAACATTTTGAACGCAAGGTTGTGAAGCTCACAATTTGACAATAAAGGAGGCGAAATCATCATGACGGACAGAAAAATGTGCTGTAAACAAGTTCCTTGAAATCAATAGTGTAAATATAAAAGGATGGACTGGAACAACAAGTGTAACAAGTGATAACAATTTATAAAAAGGATATTGAAACACATCAAACTGACACCTTCCTTTCCTGTAAGAGATTTAGCAAAGAAAGTTGGGGCAACTAAATATAGAATTAATAGAATTAAAAATAATAATATTAATAAGGGTCATTCCACAAAAAAAGGCGCCATTTTGTCCCGCACGTGAGGTTTCCGTAATTCATTAAAAAGTAGTAGTGATTTTAATGAAATTAGTGATTTGGGTAATGAACAAAATTTTATTGGTTAAGAAATCATAACCCAGTGTGGGATTTCTTCGGCTAAAAACTTTGTCAGTTATCTTTTAAAATTACTATTTTTTAACGAAAAATATGAAAGTCAAGTGCGGGGCAAAATGGTGGCTTTTCGTGGGATGGCCCATGACGTCTTATGGGAAAGAAAAATTGAACAGAAAAATAGAAGCAAAAAAGCTAAAAAATGCTGTGCCATCTCTTGTTTGACAAAAATAGTCATTGCCTTGACAAAATAGAGTCAGTGTCTTGAATTATGAATCATATTTTCAGCTTTTTTTTTTTTTTTTTACAATTTCTGGAACGTGGTATACTAACAAAAAAAAAATCACTTTCCAGATTCTGATAAAAAGAAAACATGACATTGAAAAATTAGCCCGCAAAGCTCCTGTTTGCAGGGCCAAGAAGAGTCTATGTCAGCTTAGTAGGAAACATGCGCAGGGCCTTTTAAGGGACCCGGTTCAGAATCGGAGTGGTATAAATTTTATACGTTTTATGGGAGAAGGAGGGGGGTGTGGCGACCAATCTGACAAGAGGCCCACCTTGTCTCCCGGCGGTCCTGCTTGTCTGATGGGCAATTCTTCAATAATAGCGATATAGAAGCTCATTTTTCTTCCTTGAAGGCAGGACAAACTCCACTGTTTATGTCACTGAGAACTTGAAGAAATATTTCGTGCCATTCCTAAAAAAGAATGAATGTTTTGTACTCTTCTGGTTATATCCACTTCACATTACTCAAAATTGGCAAGAGATTGGTTTTCTAGTAAGAATAAAGTTCAATTGCTTGACAAGAAAAGTACAATCTTCCTAATACTCCTGAACTACATTGTATTGAACGTTATTGGGCTCTAGTTAAACAAATATTTTGTAAAGATGAGAAATCTGAAAATTTCAGATTTGAAGAGATTATGGCTGCAACGGAGGACAAAAGCTGGAAAAGTAACTTCACAAAAATTAAGATGCACTATCAAAAAAAAAAACATTTTCTTGAAAACTCTTTATTAAAATCTCCCCCCCCCCCCCAAGAACTAAACATATTCTTTTCATTATAGCTGACCCGCACAATGAATTTGAGCTGGACAGCAGTAATTCAAAAATTCGATTTTTTAAACCGTAATTTTTCAAAAAACTGGCATGGAGTGAATTATTATTTTTCGTCGATTTAAAAGAAAATTAAAAGATGCTTTACTTCCGTAGTTCTTTGAAGTATCAAGGAAGCAATAAAAATGTACATCTAAAAAGTATTATTTATGCTAAAATTAGTATGCTAAAATAAACATTTTCTTTTCCTTTTAATGCAACAATAAGACTACAACTTAACCCATTTATGCCCAAGTTTTTTTTAACATTTTTTTTTTTCAATTTTTATATGCTTAAAACTCTTACTTGGAATGGTTTACATACACTCTAGGCTTAAAATAGTTCGCCGTTGCCATATTTATTAAGTTATTTAACTCCTGTTTATGGGATATTTTGCAGATATGTGAGCAAAATACGACCTTATTTGCCTTTATTTTTGCAAAGTAACATTACAGAAGGCATCTGTCATCCATTTTAGGCAAATCATTTTAAAATAGTTTAATTTCATGAAAATAAGTTAGCAAAAAAAAAAAAGTACTTTCTGTGGCTACCCATGCTGGATCGTTGCTTGACTGATTTGTCTGAAAATAGCTGCCAATAAATAAACTCTGATATCCAAATAGTGGCTCCAACTGGTTTTCTCAAGAAGAAGGACTAATTAACTTGTGAAAAACAGCTTTAGTAAATGGATATACTCATTACAGGTTTTTGTATGCAGTAACTAACAAGCGTCCCGTTTTTAGGACACTGGGCATAAGTGGGTTAAGCGCTATTCACATTACGACCGATCCGGCGCGGCGGTCCGAACTGAATTTTTCGCTGCGAAACTGGTTTTCGGAATCCGTTGCCATGACAGCACGTCGAATCATTGGCTTCCGTCACCGTTCTAGGTTACTGGATGTCGTTTGCGCCGATAGCCGTCCGATTTTTTGGTTCTATTTTTCGTCAACAGTCGGCACGATAATCTTTACAATGAGGAGTAACTCATGAAATTCGATGAAGAAATGGGAACGATCTCTCCTGGTAAGAGAAAAACAGGCTAAAGAAATAATGTACGACACGAGTATAAAATAGTCTTACTTTCAACGAGTGTTCTGTGTTATTTACAATAAAAATATTAGCAAAACTTTGAGACAAACCTTATTTTCATTTTTTTAGAATATTTACATTTTATTTTTTTATTTTCATATTTTCTTTCAACGTTACACTGTTAAAAAAATGTCCTGAAAATAACGGAAAAATATACGGCAGCTGAGTTGCCGGAGTTTTTCCGTTTCGTTAATTATATTTCCGTGATTTTGAAAATGCTCCGTTCGTCATTTTTCCGTTCCTCATTTTTTCGTTTCTTAATTCTCCGTTCTTCATTTTCTCGGTTCCCCGCTTATACGTTATAGGCTTATACCTAGACGCTTATACTTATATAATATATATATATACATACACACACACACACACACATATATATATATATATATATATATATATATATATATATATATATATATATATATATATATAAAAGACAAAATGATGAGCAAAAATGTAAACTTTATAACTCTTACGAATTTTGTTTTTTAGAATAAGTTTAAAAATGTCCGCTCATACTAAAAGCAACATCCGGTGCATGAGTTCAAATTCTTAAATATCTTGCCTTTAAAAAAAATACTAAAGCAATACAAGAATTTGCTTTTTTTTTTCATTAAAAATTTTAGTTCATTAAAATAACACGATTTTTTTTTTTTTTTTGTAAAGATTACATCAATCTCGCATAAAATACTCAAATATTTTGAAGATGGAATGAACAATGCATAGTATTTCTGAACGCATAACTTCAAAACTTTAAGAAGTATTAACAAGGTGCATTTTTTTTTAAATATTTTCTCTTACGTTTGAATACAAATTAAGTTCTTCCAAAAGTTTTTTTTTTTTTCCTTTCTGAATTTGAAACATTCGTGGTTCCTTTA
The DNA here is from genome assembly GCA_038373865.1 of Uloborus plumipes. NCBI lineage: Eukaryota > Metazoa > Arthropoda > Arachnida > Araneae > Uloboridae > Uloborus > Uloborus plumipes. The sequence goes on from JAXGGA010019962.1 coordinate 15,782, forward strand.
AAAAAATCCTGTATTTTTACTGATTTCCTCTATTTTCATATATTTACGTTATGGTGTTCATAGTGATCAACACTTAAAGAAATGGACTCTGAAAATTGACGATATTTTTTGTTTTTAATGAAATCGCTTCCAAGGAATAATTTTTAAACTGGTTTAAAAAAAACTAAAAAATACGCTTTTAGATGCACTTATAACACATCAATATGTAATATAGTTTAGCATTTAGTATTAATAATAGTATTAAATATAGTACTCTTATATTTGCAAAGAACGTGAATTTTATCTTTTATTCAGAGTTACATACACAAACAACTAAAACACTTACAATACATCAACATGTAATATAGTTTAGCTTTTAGTATTAACAACAGCATTAAACATATTACTTTTAATATTTGCAAAGAACGTGAATTTTATCTTTCATTTAGAGTTACACACATGCATACAAACAAACCCACATGTGAAACTAATAAAAGCGTATTAAAAAAGCTTAGTTTTGAGACTAAGTTTTTTAATCGTTGTGGAAAATTACAAAAATCATTTTACTAACCCTCAGCACTCATAGTTAGTTTATATATGTAACTTTTAAATGTCTTATCAGTTTACATCATGAAATAACTAACTATTAAGTCTAGACTCAAATTAAATTAAAAATAATAATAACAATAATAAAAACATGATAAAAATTGATGGGAAGGAGCCATTCTTATCTCTAATAGACGAAAATCTTACCTCTAATGGACGACTGACAAAAAAGACAACAAAAGAGTGTATAGATTTGAAAATATACTCACACACCCTTTTGTTGCCCATTTTGCTTGAATGCATTGCGATTAATTATGGACTGATAAACTAAATCTTCTTTAAAATGTCGTACAAGGGAAACGCGGCATACAGAATCATCACATGACTTCCAGGTGCGTGAAAAGATCATTTTTTCACAAGTCTTCTAAAGGCACAAAATAATTGTGGAAACGCTAGAAATCCAGCCAAAGTTTTTCTTCAAAGCTATCTCAAATTAAAGCAAAATGGCTTCACAAGATATATCACGACACCAACGGTTCGCACCAACAGACACGAATAAAATTATACGTTCGAACGCGATGTGTTTTGGAAAGCGTCCAAGTTTGCACGTCTCTCGCAGGAAGCTGGCGCCGCAAATGTAAAGGCGGGAAAATGCCGTTTTTGTTGTTCTCTTACTCGGTGATTCACGGAATTTTTCTGTTCCTTTTTGGAAAAGATACGTTTTGAAGCGAAAACAGAAATTTTCTGTTAAAATCAGGAAAAAACTTCCTGAAAATTCAGGGTTTTTTTAAACAGTGTATGCAAATGTGCATTGCGAATCACCGAAGCAGTTATATGAACTCTGCAGGTCAAATTTCTAAATTAAATTACTTGTCATAATAGAAACTCATACATTACTATGTTACTCATAATTTGATGCAAAACTGCTTTTATCACACTCTCGCATTAGCTTCTGAAATACTCATCCTCTGATGATGACATTGTACCATTTGCTTTTAAGACACATCCAAAAGCGTCACCAAAGCAAATGCGTTTAAGATTTGCTCAAGAATACACTAACACATATTTATGCGCACACATATTTATGCGCATAATAGTAAAAACACTGTTAAAACTACTGGATGCGATTGGCACCTATCCGGGGTAAAACGCTTATAGCACCAGCGGCACCCAGTAGGGAGCCGAGATTTCACCCTTATCTTGGGTGAAAAACTGGCACCCTCAATTCAACAAGCACCGCGGGTGAAAGATGGAACCGTATAGGAGAGCATCATGGCACCCTTACTGTTCACTATTGCAGATCCCCCCTGTGCTGTGTGCGTTTTTGTTTTTCAATTGTGTTTACTTTCATTTATTGTGTCTTGATACATTTTCACCTTGAATTCAGATTTGAAAATGATCGAATCTTGTAATTTAAGGCATTTTCTCACATTTCAGACTTTCCAACATATTTTAAAAGAATTCATGACTTGGATTCAACTCAGTAGTTTTAAAATGCTAATTAACATTTGCTAAAAAGCATTATCTGTACCGAAAAGGAAGAGAGAAGGTATTTTATGAATCCCTTTCAAGAACAATCGAAAACATTCAGTTGTATTTTCGATCAATGAAAAATTGAATCGTTTCATTAAATTCTAAAATTTTAATCAAGAGTAACATGTTAATACGTATGTATAGTTCGACATTTGAATATCTTTATGGAATAAAAGATAGGGGTATTTGAAAAGCAGTTTTTGTTAAACGTCAAGTTTTCGACGGATTAAAAATCGAAACGTATTTTAAGGATCTATTCATTTCAACAGAGGGAACAAAAAAAAGTAAGCTCTGGCAATAACGAACTCAGCATTCGTTATCAATAACGCGAACGAAAGATATTAGCGAGAGCACGAAATGCAAATCATGGCATTAAAATAGTATATACATATATGTATAATAAAAACAAATAAGAAAGAATCTAGCAGATTTTTTTTTCCCTTTCTTTCGTTCTGCTGCTTGCAGGCTCTGTCTACGCAGCAAAAGAGGGTCGTTACAGAAAGATTAAGAACACTTTGAAATGATTGTAAATATATTGGAAAATCTTAGAACCCTGATTAAATGCATGTACTTACGTGAGAATTCGAAGATTAAAATAAGGAATTAATCCATTTTTGCAATAAACTCAAGGTGAAATCCAAGACTGTGAAAACACTGTACCGAGAATTCTGTCGTGTCGACGTACACAAGATATCCGCCATTCAAATATTTGATGATGATGATGATGATACCTCGGAGTCGCAATGCGCAGGCGCATTCTATCAAAGGTGCTGTTTGGTACGGCTAGATGTCTCACTGAGCGTGCGCATGCGCAAGCTTCATTCAACCCAAAGGGTGCCGATGGGAGGCCTTTTGGTGCGGTAAGAGCATTTCAAATTCGCTATGGCACCCCGTGGCACCTTGATTTTACCCCAGCTTTCTTCTTGGCACCCTGCGACACCCGTAGTTTTAACAGTAAATAGTGCCCAGAAATGATTCCCAATTATCAGCAACACTTTTGCTATTCATTATTCGTTTTTCTCGTTGCCTTCCTTTAACATCAGAAAGAGAGAGAGAAATTAAAAGAGATCGATAACTGTGGCTGAAATAGAAAGGAAGGTAACTGCAGGGCCATCTAGAGGCGCGGAACCCCTAGTGTTAGTTCTTAAGAATGCTAACTAAAAGGTAGTTTTACTTTGTTAATTGCACCCTGAAATTAAAAAAAAAACTATCAAAGTAAATTCATGAAGTTATGTA
>JAXGGA010019963.1:0-19073 GCA_038373865.1 Uloborus plumipes
ATTTCATTTAGAATTTCAGCTAAAATTGAGTTACCAATGTAAGAATATTGCAAAGTTAACTTTAAAAAGAAGCTTTGAAAACATTTTCAATAAATATTTTGCTTCTATTTTATACATATACAGCATAATTATTTTAAAAGCAGATCTTAATTACTGAACAGATAATAGTGCTTTAACTCCATAATCATCTTTTAAAGGGATTTCTATAGTATTAAAACCGGTGTGCGTCTGTTTGTGTGTGTCTAATCTCTTTAAGACTATCAATGTCTCCCAGGCCAATACTGCTTTCCAGGACCGTTGGATGCATGATATCCGGATGAAGCCATCCCACCTTGTATCTGCTTTAGAAACCTTAGCAAGTTAAACAAATAAATTTTATATACATACGATTAAAATCGTCAATTGTCACCCAGGTTTACATTAAACTTGGTGACATCTAGCCAATTTGGTTGCCAAACTTGGCGAGAATTTAAAGCTTTTGTTTTTAAAGTTTCCGAAGTATCGCCAAGTCACTGACGGCGAGAGTGCGGCGCCTTCGAAGCCTAGCACCAAAGACAATGACCATTTAAACCATTCAAACTGACCATAAATTCAAATGCAAAAAGCAAAAAAAAAAAAAAAAACTTATAAGTATTTGAAAATAGACTGCTTAGTTTGTAGCTAAAGAGTGATATTAAAAACTTGGTATATACTTCTATTGTAAATTTAACTGTATTTTTAGTAAATACTTCTATTGTAAATTTAACTGTATTTTTAGTAAATACTTCTATTGTAAATTTAACTGTATTTTTAGTAAATACTTCTATTGTAAATTTAACTGTATCACTTTTTTTCGGTAAATACAATCGGAGTAGAAATACTCATACAATTGAAATAAATTTATACTAACTGATGGACTTTTAAAACTGAAAACACTAATAGTTTTGCTTTAATGGTATACCAAAAAACTCAGCAGAACACATGTGATTATTCTGAAAAACTTAGACAGTTCAAACAAAACTTTAATAATCTATTTATTTATTTATTTATCTATTTTTTGAGATAGCACTGTTTTTACAAATTGAATGTGTTGTTTTTTATTTGTTTGCAATATGCTGCATTGCTATTATTTATGTTGATCATTGCCACAAGATTTTTCTCTGATTTTTTTAGTAAAGGGATTCAAAAATTTAAAATGTTATCCTCATTAAAGTCAATAAATAATTAACACTAAATATTTTTAAAAAATTAGAAAACTAAATATTTTGTTTAAAACCCACAGGAAAAACGAGTGATAGTAATAACACTGTAATAGAAGCTATAACCATGGATGCAAGACCTTCCGTCTCAGGACGGATTTCCGTCTTGACAAAATCGCCAAGACGTACCATGGGACGGAAAAAATATATTTCAATCCTTCAATATTTACTTCCAAAGGAAACAAAATTGAAGGGAATATAAAATCAGATTTCTTAAAAGTACATTTTAATCCTTATTCCAATCCAAAACTTTTGTATCGAAGCCTTTCTTTCTCTTTCTGAATAAACGAACTGCAATGGCATAATTCCTTTGTCGGTGTTGATTCTCTTCGACCGCATACATTCCCTTCCCTTAACTTCATCAAATATGACCTACAATTTCGTTTTTAGGATTTTATTTCCTGTGCCTCCTCCTGTCGTCAAAAATCGCCCCACCTTATCCTAATATCACTAAACATCGTCTAAAAATAGGTTTTTTGAACTAAAGTCTCGACAAATCCTTCCCCGCCCCCTCTCAATTACTATATTTAAAAAAAAAAATCTTGATCTACTAAAAGTAAAATTAAGCCCCCCCCCCCCCCTAGTTTAGACAATTTAATGAACAATATATGTATTTTTTTTTTTTTTTTTCATTTTCTTTGGTATGCATGTCTCAAATATTTTTCGTCTTAGAAGCATGGCCTAACTTGTACCCATGGCTATAACGAGTAAACAAAAAATCTATGTTAGGAAAAAAACCAATGGCAAAAAATTTTACTGTTTAATCCCTAATGCATTGTGTTCTTAAAAAATGGGATTATGTTTAGTTTCAATCAAAATACAATTATGTTTTGATTACTTTCTATAAATCCATTACATTTTTTTGAAAAAAAAAAAACTGTTAATTATAACAGAAAAGAAAAAAGTAGTGAGAAACTGAAAATGTTCTTTCATATAAAACTATAAGTTTTTATTAATAATCATCATCCACTCTTGCAGTAACTGTTTAAGAAATTGTTTTTAAAATACATCCTGATGTATTTGCGTCGTTGAGAGCAAAAGTAAGGCATGGGGTGCAGAATTTTATCGAGTCGAGCACGATATCAAGTGTATCTGCCAATAGCGCAGGAAGAAGTTTTCTATGCTCCATCCATTCTGCAATTTCTCGCTGTGCTACTGATAGATAAAATGCGAACAAATAGAACAAAATCGAGTGAATTTTTCCGAAGTCAATACTGCCGTGCTAAGCGCAAAAGTGGTAACTGCAATCGAGCTCAAACTGAGATAAAACTCTTTAAAGTTTTGAGCCACCATGTATTTGATTCAGATAATACTTTTTCAGATATTTTTTTTAAATATTTCCCCTTCTCAAATGACCAAATAATTTTAGGCAGGGATTCAAGTGAAACAGAACTGCGATCGCTTCGAATTGCAATCGCTACTGGAAGTGAATTACATTATCATCAACTTAACTTGACATGACGTCACTACGAGTAGAGCCAATAAGAGCTCACAAGCACTCAGCGATCTCCTCTTATTCGCCACGTAGGCTGTGACGTTTTATCTAGCTCGTTTTTCATAGGCAAACGTCACGATGACGTCACGATGTTTTTATCAAGAAATGTTCTAATGTAATTCATTTCCAGTAGCGATTGTAATTTGCGATGGCCTGTTTCACTTGAAGCCCTGCCTTACATTTTTGTATAATACGTCACGAAGAGCCACCTGGTGGTGATAGCTTAATTTTGTTGAGGAGTGCAGATACGACTTTTGTGCATAGCACGGCAGAATAAAGAAGAACTTTGAGTCACTGGAAGGTTTAGTAAAGGAATGAGGGCACAGTGCCAAAAGATAAGATAACTTACCTGTTTCAAAAATAACTACTAATTAAAAAATTGCTCTGAAAATTATTGTACATAAAAAAATAATGCATTTTGTTATACAACTATTGTTAAATATTATTTTATATTCTTGTCATTTCGCTTATTTTGTACCTTCAAAAAAGGGTGAAAATTTTTCGCGTACAAAAAAACATAGGACAAAGTGAAAAATTAAATATTTCCGTAATAAAGCACTGGTGATTTCTTTTTCTTTTCTAGCAAAATGAATGCCTGAAAAAAGCATAATAGATAAATTTACAATGAAAAACAAACGAATAAATTAATAAATAAATCAGTTAATGTATGAGACAAAAGGAATGAGTAAAACATAGAGAATAAGTAAGAAAATAAGAGAATGAAGCCATTAAAGTGTGAATTAATAAGCAAAGGAATGTAAATTAATTTATAAATAAAAAAAGTATATGGTTAAAGAAATGAATTACTCGGTAAATGAAATGAGCTATTGCCATCCGCTCTGCCCCACTCGCTTGACTAAACATTAGTACATTTGAAATAATACCTAAAATAATAATTGGGAAAAAATTATCCTTTTGTAACGCCGCGAGTTTTTTTTATAAACCACGAATATTGCAATATGTGTATCAAATTTTGAAAATTACTTGCGTTATGTTTCGTGTCAATCTTTAGTACAATTTATTTTTTGGCTAGAATGAACTAAATGTATAGGTTAAAATATTGTTTGGATAAGGGCGCTGCAAACTGAAATTATTTTACCATTTCGTTTTGTCTCGCTTTTTTACTTTTCCCCACATTCCCCTACTTACTTTTTGCTCAAGCCACTACTGCTATTCCATTTCACAATTATAGTAAATAGAGAAATGGTTAAGCCAAGATTTAAACCACGTTCATATCGAGTGAAATGGGGTTAAGCCTATATTTAACCCCCACAGAATTAGATCAAATCTATCCCGATTATCTACCAATATTGTAGCAAGAATTTTAATCTGCTGCACCTAGAAGGAAATTTTTAGGTAAGTTATTGGTAAATATAGTTTAATGGAGTCAAGATAACTTAGCGCTTACAAGAAATCTGATGAAGCAAATACAAATTTAAAAAAAAAAAAAAAACACTAACTTCATGTTTGTACTTGGCGGCTCATTAATTAGTTTCGTACCAATAACATTCCATTTAACAGCTATTAATGATTATTAAAATCACACCATATATTTTTATTCCTACACTGCAAAAAATGCACTGTTCTTTTAACAGTATAATACTGGAAGCCGAGGTTCCAATTTAAAACTACAAAATGCACAGCAATGAACTGTAAAACTAGCAATTTTACAGTTTCTTAGTGTAAAGTTGGAAATTTTACAATTTATTGCCTTAAAATTTAGGCAATATTATACTGTAAAAATAACAGTATAATACTGGCAACGGAGGTGCTATATTAAAGCGTCATCTAGGCGATCTTCCTAGGACTTAGCTATCTTTGGGAAATATTTAAGCACTTCTCCTGCTCAATGTGGACACTCATGGTATAAAGTTCATAGCTATTGCCAGTTGGACAGAAACGTATAATCTGTTACAACGTAAAACAATGACTGTTAGAACAACACAAGCTAATTGTATAACGGTCTTATATTTTGTAAAAATTCAATATGATAAATATTAGAAATATGTATTTTATTAGATACTACAGTTAAAATTTTACAGCTTAATGCCGTAAAAATTAGCTGTATTATGTTGTAAAAACAACAGTATAATATTGGCAGCAGAGCTTCCAGTTTAAAACTAAAATGCACTGTAATAAACTGTTAAATTAGCAATTTTACAGTTCATTACTGTAAAATTAGCAATTTTACAGTTCATTATTGTAAAATTAGCAATTTTACAGTTCATTACTGTAAAATTAGCAATTTTACAGTTCATTATTGTAAAATTAGCAATTTTACAGTTCATTACTGTAAAATTAGCAATTTTACAGTTAAGTACTGTAAAAGTAGCAAATTTTTCAGTTTATTACAGTAAAGTTAGCAATTATTACAGTTCATTACTATAAAATTAGTTGTATTATACTGTAAAAACAATATTAATTTTTTAGAGCGTAATAATCACATTTTTATTCTTCGTTAGCATAATGACTAAAATCAAACAGTTTGATTTCAAAGACGACTAAGGTCCAGCCAACTTTCAGAAGAGAAACAATCTCTATAACTTCAAAAAACATTATATTCCCATCACCACAAGAAATATATATACAAATACATATTGACAATCTGTCTGAGATACGTACAGATAGGCTCGACAGTGGTTTGGCAGAAATTGCTGATTTTTTTTTTCGGATGCATCCTCAGAGCAGAAGTAAGAAACACAGATAACCGGGAAAATACAGAAAAAGGAAAAGCTGCTATCAATTTGTCTCTCCCTGTGGGCTTTGGGATCTTCCCTAACCAAGTTACATTTCCGCTGAACTTGTTCCGTATAGGACATTACGCCTTTTATCGCTTACGGGTGGGTTCTTCGCGCCTATCCTGAATGATAAGGGTCATTCTGATTTCAGATCTATTATCTGAAAACGGATAAAAACGAAAATAATTGAAATTGGTTGAACTCTCCGAAAAAAAAAAAAAAATAATAGTTTGAAGTTTCCTTTTCTTTGCAATAAATCATCAGAGAAAAGGGGATTGCAGATCTCATATGAGAAAGAACTTCTCTGATCATAAAACATTTTAATTATTATTTAAAAAAAATATATTTCTTTTCGAGAGGATATGGTAAACACGGAAAAGAAAATCCTTACTGGTAAAATATGCTAGTCGCAAAAGCAGAATAAAGAAGAAAACTTGAAAATTCTTTTACTAATATCAACTGTAAGTATTTTTATGCTTAACAAGTAGAAACAGGCAACATATAAACCTTTTAAACCATTGAGCTTTTTTTCCTAATCGGCCAACATAGACATCGGTTTCCAAAGCTGTAGATTGGAAGTAGTAAGTCCCGCATTTGTTAAAAAGCGTTACAATTCGAGTTCTATTTTACTTGAAAGTTCCAAACACATATTATCAGACGCAGTTTTTTTCTTTCTTTTGGTACTATTGCTGAAATGTTTCCAATATGTTTTCACTTCGAAAATCTCGAGAACAATTTTAAAGGATTCAATTAATATCTTTGTTAATGTCATCCAAAGACGCAACCTAGCTATGAACACTCTCGATCACTTCACCTTTCAAGCAAAAAAGAAAAAAAAAATCAAAATCTGTCGATCCTTTTATTCTGTACGGTGCCACAGACAGATACATAGATATGCCAAACTTCCCCTTCTTGGTTGCGTCATGGGTTCATAAAAAACAGAAATAAGTCAGGAAATTGATGAAACAAATGTTCTACACCTCTTTGAATTCTCATAAGCATTAAATATTTAACGTATTTTAATCAAGACTTTCTATTTAAAAATGTAAAATTTGCATAAATAAAAGTTGAATATTGAAACAAGTCTATTTCAAAAGGTTTCTGAATTAATACTTCCAAAAATTATTTTTCTTTTCTTATTATTGAATCTATTTTTACAAACAAGCGTATTTTTAAATCAGCTAAAAACATGCATATTTAAAATTGAATATCTCTGTGTCACGTGGAGACGGCCTACGAAGAAGTGTGATCGTATAGAATTTGAAAAAGAAAGTAAAAATGGCACAAGTGGTGCGACTAGATTCGGTATAAGACCAAAGACTAGTACATTGTCGTAGTGCGCCCCAAGGTCCGGCAGGAGGTTCAGGTGACTCTGAAACTCCCACTAAATCAGAAATGTCCACTAATCGAGATTTGAGACTGATCTCTGCCTCGGTACGATACAAAAAAAATAAACAAAGACAATATACATTTACTGGTAAGAATTTTGGCACCCTTTAACTTAATTAATTCAGAAACAAAAATGTAACGACTCACCATCAAGAAATTATCTGGTCATTTCACTCAGTCTTAGTATCCATTGACCGAGGGTCGTCTGGAAGTCCAATCTAAATGTTACGCGAATACACACACGAGAAACAGTTACTCACACAACACAAATAATCCAGTGTTAACTCTGCATCAGTAGATTTTAATCCTCGTTGGAAATGGCACAGTAAGCAGTTACAGTTCTATGAATGTCACGTTGCAACACAAAAAGTCATTACAGGCTATTGTCAGCGATACTACACAGACGGGCTAATAATACACGTTTCAAATCAGTAACATGACGTTCCGGTTCACTAATCATACTGCTCGTCATCATACGACCCCGCGGCGATTCAACTTTAGGGCAACCATCACCCGAAGACGCTTAACTCCATCACAATTTCTAGGAGCCATCTCACACGTCCTCACACCACCACGGTTCGATAGCGTCTCCCCGTTTTTCTGTTACAAACCCCGCAGAAAGTTCCAAATCGAAGCCCATCGAACATTCTAGAACATTTCAAGTTACATCATCCCCAAACGGATCTTCACAGGCCAACCGTCACTCAAATCTCTCTCGTCCAATCACGCCATCTTTCCAAAAGAATCTCAGCACAAAAACAAGCCCAGCTAAACAAAAAAGAAAGAAAACAACGACTTCTCGCCCAAACCATGACGTCATACCTCACAGAATGAAACTTTCATCTGTCAATCAAATTCGTCACGGCAGCGAAAAAATCCGATTCTCTTTTCCCAATCGTTGCTCGAAAAACAACCACAGTGAGAAAGAAATGGCGAACGCTCTGCCTGACCGAAATCGAAACTTTCCAACACTTGTGGATGAATTAAATTGAAGAAATGCAAATGACTCATTAAGCTAATGAATTCATTCCACAATTCCCCCTTTCAACAAGAACAAAGCGCGAAAAACCAACCTGGAGACGATGCACTTACCGGACTGTCCAGATGAAACACCTACTGACAAAGCATTAACATATCAAATACAATTAACATGTAATATACAAACTTAATATACTTAGAGACCAAAAATATAACACATTTACATATATATCATCACCAAAATACAGCAGAACAACTTTCCTCTTCTTCCTTCTTGACCTGATCATGTTTACTTTGACACCAACACATTTACATGACCTCATCTCTGTGAGAAATTTTTATACAACACCTTCGCTTATTTCCAACTGAAGACTGCTCCAGATTTCCAATGACGCCCAAGATATGCTTGATTTAGATGAGGTACCAACAAAGTCAAATGCAAATAGATAAAAAAAATCGCCGAAACCAAAAACAATTTTGAAGACCAAAATGAACGGATGAGTACTCAAAATTTTGTAAGCCCGAATACGTACCATAACACCAAAAAATGCCAAAATGGGGAAAACCTAAAAAAAACTGTTGACTAGTGCATGCACATTTTTCAAAGGGACTACATAAACCTGAACGCCACTGAAAATCTTCCACTTTCTGAACTAACCCTTTCCTACAAATTTCTCACCACATTGTAAGATTCCACTGCTGATTTGTCACAGAGATCCGAAACAAAAAAAAATATTTACATTCCTTCGCCTTACAAGATAACTTTATCCTCTGTACACACATGTCTCTGAACTTATATACACATATGCTCTATTCTAACAGATCACAAACAAAATTGGCATCCACATGACTTGTACACAGTTTGTGCACCCATACACAAAACAAACAAAGGAAACACAGAAAAACTTCTTCCCTAAAACTCACGAGGATGCTGCCATGAACACAAAGACTCCTGAACAAACTCTGACATGCGGGATCCAACAAATGGCACAAGACCCCGATCAGCTTTGCTCAACACCACCCAAGGACAAGAAACGACTTTGTGTTTCTCCAGCAAAGAACACCAACATACATTCGATTTAGCAAAAATCTAAATCCTCTGAAACTAAAAAAAGATTTTCCCTAATCAAAAATTTGTGCAAAAATCTACCTCTAGACAACATGACGAGCACCAGATGAACTCGAACAACTCCACTGCATGATGGCGACAGGGATGAATTCACACTTCACCGACCTACTTTCTCTTAAACATAGCAATAAAACAACAATTAAATAGATCAGAGAAAAACAATATATACAAAACATTTAAAAAAGTCACTTCAGTCCTTTTTCTTTTTTTTCCATCACTCTCGTGCTCCGACAAAAGGATAGATGACTGCCGATGCTTCCAGTCCGATGAATCAATCACTCACACGCACTCTTCAACGACCCCTTGCATCCTGGACTCTCGAGGAACTCGACGAAACACCGATCTCCCGGCGATGCTCCCATCGACGATGCTGCGGACGGTGGACCACTCGCAGGTGACTCAACGGCCAAGATGTTTCAAGGATCACCACTTCGATGAAGGACACTGCAGTAGACTTGTCCAACAGGCGGGTTTAGCCAATTGCCCTAACCCGAAAACCACGAACAGAAGCACGTCCAGCTCTGGACACAAAGATCCACGATGACCAGCAAACTCGGCGCGGACGAAGATCACCCATGATGACAGGCACAGATTCAGGCAAGTCCAGAAGAAGCAGCAATATTATGTCACAGGAACGGAAGTCAGAAGGGCTGATCAATGAGCGATCCCCTCACAGATAACTGGAAGACAGGCGGTCTGCTCCCTTAGTTTCTTCTTGATCGTAGCGAATACGGCGACCTCCTTCCACCAGAAGTTTCGTGACGACGCTTTTCCTCCCTCGCTGAAGACCTCGCAGCTGGCACTTCCGCACAGGATCCGGAGTTCTCCGCGTCAGCAGCTCCAACAGAATCAATGTCCACCACTTCAGGCACGTCGGTCGGATGATGCGGCGAAACCTCGGCAACACTCTCTCCCACTCGCTCCATGGCAGCTTTGAGCTCTTGCCTTCTTTTGTGAATCCTTACCAACCGATTCACATGGACCTTAGTGACAGGTGCACATTTGTTATTTAATGTCTGGATTAGCACCAAAACTGGAGAAACCCTTCTTTTGCAGAAAAAAGGTCCGTTTAAGGATGGGTTAAATTTGTTCTTAGAACGAAGGTACACCACATCTCCCTGTTTGATGTCAGATGGTTTACAATGTGAGTTATGTTTCTGATTATGTGCCAATTTCTTACCCACAGAATTCTGGTAAACCTGACGATAGATAAATTGGAGTTGCTCTAAGATTTTATGCAACTCAAAAGCCGAATCAAGAGACGGATTAATATTAAAATTTACAACGTCAGTGATCAAAGACAATTCTCTACCAAAGTGAATTAAATTAGGAGAGAACTCTACAGTCGAGTGAGTGGACGCATTATAACATGCTTTATGTATGTCGACGGCATAGTCAAAATCCAGACCAGATGCTAGTAAGGATTTAACTGAATTTTTTAAACTTAAATTCACTCTTTCACTCAAAGTATTTGCCTGGGGATTACCACTTGTTGTGTGTCGTAATTGTATGTTAAATAGCTGATTAAACTTAGCAAAAAGTTCACAGTTAAACTGTCGACCAAGATCAGTCAGGACCAATTCGGGTCTGCCAAACAACGTCACATACTTAAAGAAAGATTTTGCCACGGACACGGCAGTAATATTACTCAAAACATACAATTCCAGATGTCTAGAAAAGGCATCTATGACCGTTAAAATGTACTTGTTATTACTAAAAGGACCAACGATATCCAATGTCACCAATTGGTTACACTTAAATGGTGAAAAAGTTTCCTGCAGTTGAGCTTTTCTTATTCTATGCGGTTTAGTCTCAATGCATCTAATGCAACTAGCACAAAAATTTAAGCAGTCAACATACATTTTGTCCCAATATAGATTTTTAGAAAGAAAATCATATGTTTTGGCTATACCAAAATGAGAATGATGAGCAATGTGTAATGCTTTAGGTTTCAACGAATCAGGTACGACAATTTTTAAATTTTCCTGATCATTCTCTGACAAACTATCTTTACAAAACATTAGAAGCTGAGTATCGGGATGAATACAAAATTTTCTATGTTTGTCTGAAACCACACGATTTAAAATGTTATTATATATAAAAGATAACTTCCTATCCCTTAATTGCTCTTTAAGAAAAGTCGAATTCGTGATCTCCAACAATGCATCTGTTTCTTCGTGAATGAAATTTAACACGTTTACACATTGCTTTAACAAGTTACCAGAACTCTGCACATGTATACAATTTACATTTTTATCACAACCAATAGCATCACCACACTTCCTAGAACTTTCATTATATACCTCAACTATATCAGGTAAGAATTCTTCCTCCTGATCTGAAGTATTGATCACCGGATTAATTTGTTTGTCGTTTAAAAGTGATGGATCACATGTGATATCCACCTGATTCTTAGACATATCTGTTCTCGAGAGCATATCAGCAAAAGAATTATTTGGTCCCGGTAAATGCAAAAAAGAAAAATTATACTGTGAAAGTGTCATTAGCCATCGAGTTGTTAACGATGCCGGGGACGATGTTTTCTTATATTCTTTCAGGCTCTTGGCATCACTCAGTAAATAAACATGACGATTAAAAATATATGACTTGAATGCTTCAAAAGTCTTGACAATGGCCATCAATTCCAACTTGATTGCTGGATATCTAGTTTCTGCTGGCGACAACAACTTTGAGAAAAATGATATGGGTATGAACAGTCCCTGTTTTTTTTGTAACAGCACACCACTGATTGCTAGACCACTTGCGTCAGTATTTATGTAGAATTGTTCATTCCAATTAGGTTGCACGATATACGGATTATTGAAAAAAATCTTCTGTAGTTGTTGAAAACACTCATTTATCTCATCAGTCCATTTAAAAATAGCTTTCGGATGAGTCAGCTGATTCAACGGATGAATCCAGTCCGAAAATTTCGGAATCAAAGTTCTATAGTACGAACATATTCCAATGAAGCGTTTCACTTGCTTCTTGGTTTTTGGAGGAGGAAAAGACGTGATTTTAATGATGTTAGACGAAATGGGCAATACCTTATTCTGAGAAATTTGGAAACCCAGATAATCTATTTTGTCCAAAAAAAATTGGCATTTCTTCGGTGATAAAGTCATATTGAATTCAGTGAGAACAGCAAAAAGTCTCTCCAATTTGGATTGCATTTCTGAAAAACTGTTGGCGGCAACCACCAAATCGTCCAAGTAACAAAATATTCCATCCATATTAGTTTGTTCGCATATTGTGTCTGAATAGTTCTGCATAATTGAAGCGCCGTTAGATACACCAAATGGAATTCTAGAATATGCATACGTTCCCCACGGTGTTGCAAATGAAAATCTGTCCCGATATTCCTGTGGCAACTCTATTTGATGGTATGCAGCATGTAAGTCCAACGTTGAAAAATATTTGTATGCTGACAACGAGTTAATTAGGGATTGTATGCGCGGTAACGGGTAAGAAGAATGAACTATAGTGGAATTCAACAGCCGGAGATCTAGAGCCAACCTATACTTCTGAATTTCAGATCCTTCAGAGCGTTTCTTCACCAGTAACATTGGACATCCATATGCGCTGAGAACCCTTGAGATGACGCCTGCTTCCTGCAATTGACTCAGCTGATTCTTAGCTTCTTGCTGAAGACTTTGAGGTATCGGGAAAGGAAGAGATTTAATCGGGAAATCATGCGTAAATTGAAAATCCACTCTAATTTTGTCCGAATGCCCCAACGAGTTCAAAGATCCGGAAAAACATTGTGTATTTCTTTTTAGTAATTCTTGCATTGTCCGTATTTGATTTTCGTCTAGATGATCCAATTTAAAATTTGAAATGTTGAATTCCTTTTCTCGTAATGTTAACACTTCCTCCGATGCTCGAATAGAATTGATGACATGTTGCACCGAATTTTCTTTTATTTCCTTAATATGCTCAATTTTGGCTAAGTGACCCATCACCATATTTTTATTTAGATGAAGTGTTTGTGACGAAGTATTTTGTACGTATAAAAAAAAAGAATTGTTTTTGCATGACTGAACTTTAGAAGCTCTATCAAAACGAATGATTGAATCCTCAATTTTGCATGACTGAATTGAGTCACAAATAGTAAACAAAAATTGTGAGTCTTTCTCATACTCTCCATGAGCAAATACCTTAATAAGGTCTGTTTTATTCGGCTCAACGAATTGTTTTGAAAAAACCTGAACGCGATTCTCCACGCTCAAACTGGGAAATGTGCTGATGCTAGCATTACAATTGTCACATGCATTTGCATTGACTTCGAGTTCATGAGGACCCCTCAGTAAACTAAATTTGTTACCATCATAGCACAAAATATTTTCTTTTGGTACCACATACATGTTATATTTTGTGAGAAAGTCATAGCCCAAAATTCCCGCAAAAGGCGAATCCTCTCTAATTGGCATCGTAAAAAAATTATGTCTAAAGAAAAGATTTTTAATTTTAAAAGAGAATTCAACGCATGACTGAAATTCGACAGTCGAATTGACAGTTGACACTGTAATATGTCTACCCAAATTTTTTATCTTTGCATGTTGTTTCACTCTCTGCAACACACTATCACTTAAAATGCTCAGGCTGGCTCCTGAATCAACCAAAAATACAGAAGATGTCTGACCGATCTGAATTTCTATCAGAGGCAGTTTCCCTGACAAGTCCTCATGACCCGTATTTTGCAATTGTACATTAACAATAGCGGCTGGAATAAATTCCTGTGCCAAAACAGAAGGAAAAGATGTTTTTTCCTTAATTGGTGATGTTTGCGTAGCCAAAGTTTTACCTAGCTTAATTACTCCAGTTGATTTTTGTTTAACAAAATCACTACTTTTACCTTGTGTAATGAAATTTCTATTACCAACATTGTTTTGCACTGCAGGGTTAAAATATTGAATACCCTGAGAGAATCCATTCGTCCACTGTGGCTGTGAACACATTGATGTGTTATGTGTCGGAATAAAATTCTGAGTGTCATGATTCACATTGTTTTGAACACATTGTCCAGCAAAAGGAATATTACCGGGAAATACATTCGAGCCACTCGAGTATGAATATGTACTGGGTTGTACAAAATTCGTAACAAAATCACAGTTGTAAGTAGGTACAAGCTCTACCCTATTGTGAATAGGCTGTGGAAAATTTCCTCTGAATTCCGGATTTACCCCTGTTTGACTTCCACTTGGTCCCACTAGACTAGCGGTTACATCCTGTCCCAATTCTCCCCACAAAGAATTTTTACGATTCACTACACCTTCCAATCTGACATCAGGATCAATAGACTCTCCATTCACAAAACCAAAGCTTTTAACTGGCGAAAATTGCGTTCCCACATCATTGAATTGAACTTTAGCTCTATCCTTCTCTACCGCCAAGAAATTAAGCTGACTGTGATTTCTACCTCTATTTCTATTCGAAGTTTCAAACTGATGTGCCGATTCTGGCTTCACCTCTCGATTTCTTAGAAAATAATTATTTCGATTCTGTTCATTACCTGTTTGCGTTCTCCCAAAGGTAGTTCTACCAAGAGGCTCAAAATTTGAATTGCCCCTATACCTTGTTTTGTACGCGTTATATCCCAAACGAGGGAAATTACCTCTCGACCTTCTATTCTCCCATCGTCTTTCATTCCCACTTAATTTCAAATAATCGAAACATTTCCTCTGGATATGTCCACTTCTACCACAAAAATAACAAACAATCTTGTTAAATCCCTTTCTAATTATTTTTGTTTTCGATTCCTCCCTAGGCACAAATTTATTTTCATCCACCTCTACATAATTCACTTTATAGTCAATGTCAGAGTTGTTTTTATCGTTTAACGTTCCACTAAATTCCTGCCCTTTAATTTCCACATCTGATTCAACCGTTTTTGTATTCAAGTTATCACCCTGTCCTTCCAGTGCCTGTATTTTCTTTTCCAACGCAAACACATGATCCCTCGAAAATTTGACAGTATCATACGATTTCACCTTTTCCTCAAGTAAAGTAATCTCTTGCAATTTCTTTATTGCTTCGTCAAAATTCTTCAATCCCAACTCCAAAATTTTTATTCTTAGTCTACTATCAATGGAAGACAGCAATTTCTGCAATAAAATTTCGTCAAATACCTCTCTGTTTTGAATGTTAAAGACACTCGAAGTAACGAGTTTAATTCTATGAGCCAAGCTCAATATCGTTTCAGATGGTTCCATTGTCAAAGCATGAAAATCCACCATTGAATAAATTTTCTCTACTGGTCTAAAAAAAGACAATAATGCCTCGGTCACTTTATTTACCGAAGTGGCATATCTTAGATCTGGAGTTTCCAAAACATATTTTAATGCAGCTCCTGTCAGTTTACTCTTGAGATACAAAATGCCCTGCTTCTCTGACCACGAATTCACTTCAATTATGTCCTTGACCTGTTCCACGAAGTACTTTGTCACGCTCGAATCTCCATCAAAAGGTGCGACATTTAACATGAACTGTGATTTTCCCACACTATTATCTCCCGAGCTAGAGACAGTTTGTGTAGTACTACTACAAATGCTTCCTGACGCATCCCCTATTGCCTGTACACCTGTACCCACAGACTTCTGTGTCACTTTTCTTTTCGGTGGCATTTTGACCTTCGACTCTTTTTTTTCTTTTTACAAGTTTTCAAATATGACACTTTCAAAAACCAACATATTTAAATTTTATCAACAGTCTATTGATATCACAATTCAAACAATGTGATTTACTTTTATGTCACCTTCAAACATTTTTATCAATACATGAAAATAAAATATTCAATCAATTCTGACAAAAGTTCTTAAGAATTGCTTATGTGACAGTTGTTTAACGAGATTTCTTTTGTCGTTCGGTGAAGCAGAACATAAATTTATTAGAGGCAGAGATGTCTAAACGAATTAATAAAAAGAAACATAATTATCAACATGTTCCATAAAACAATTGCTTTCAGCAACCAGTGAACCATTGCCAAAGAAAATTATTAAGCAAAGTGACAATTATCCTGGTCAGCAATATTATCCTGGTCAGAAATTATTATCCTGGTCACGGCACCAATTAATGTCACGTGGAGACGGCCTACGAAGAAGTGTGATCGTATAGAATTTGAAAAAGAAAGTAAAAATGGCACAAGTGGTGCGACTAGATTCGGTATAAGACCAAAGACTAGTACATTGTCGTAGTGCGCCCCAAGGTCCGGCAGGAGGTTCAGGTGACTCTGAAACTCCCACTAAATCAGAAATGTCCACTAATCGAGATTTGAGACTGATCTCTGCCTCGGTACGATACAAAAAAATAAACAAAGACAATATGCATTTACTGGTAAGAATTTTGGCACCCTTTAACTTAATTAATTCAGAAACAAAAATGTAACGACTCACCATCAAGAAATTATCTGGTCATTTCACTCAGTCTTAGTATCCATTGACCGAGGGTCGTCTGGAAATCCAATCTAAATGTTACGCGAATACACACACGAGAAACAGTTACTCACACAACACAAATAATCCAGTGTTAATTCTGCATCAGTAGATTTTAATCCTCGTTTGAAATGGCACAGTACGCAGTTACAGTTCTATGAATGTCACGTTGCAACACAAAAAGTCATTACAGGCTATTGTCAGCGATACTACACAGACGGGCTAATAATACACGTTTCAAATCAGTAACATGACGTTCCGGTTCACTAATCATACTGCTCGTCATCATACGACCCCGCGGCGATTCAACTTTAGGGCAACCATCACCCGAAGACGCTTAACTCCATCACAATTTCTAGGAGCCATCTCACACGTCCTCACACCACCACGGTTCGATAGCGTCTCCTCGTTTTTCTGTTACAAACCCCGCAGAAAGTTCCAAATCGAAGCCCATCGAACATTCTAGAACATTTCAAGTTACATCATCCCCAAACGGATTTTCACAGGCCAACCGTCACTCAAATCTCTCTCGTCCAATCACGCCTTCTTTCCAAAAGAATCTCAGCACAAAAACAAGCCCAGCTAAACAAAAAAGAAAGAAAACAACGACTTCTCGCCCAAACCATGACGTCATACCTCACAGAATGAAACTTTCATCTGTCAATCAAATTCGTCACAGCAGCGAAAAAATCCGATTCTCTTTTTCCAATCGTTGCTCGAAAAACAACCACAGTGAGAAAGAAATGGCGAACGCTCTGCCTTACCGAAATCGAAACTTTCCAACACTTGTGGATGAATTAAACTGAAGAAATGCAAATGACTCATTAAGCTAATGAATTCATTCCACACTCTGGTTATGTACTTGCTTCGTACGAGCTCATTTTTCTTTAGATTCTGTATTTTTAGAAAATATGAATAAGACGAAGATAATTGTAGTTTTGTTTTTTTTTATGCATAACAACAAAACTGTCAAAATAAGTAATAATTACGGGACAATATTATAAGAGATAAAAGCTATATTTAATACTACTGAATTTAGCGTTATATTTCTGAAGCATATTTTATATATCGAACTGGATAATCTTAGTTTATTATTAGGAAGTAAATTCGCAATAATAGTTTCAGATTTTATGTATTTATTTATTGTAAAAAATGAGGAAAATGCATTATAAACAGTGACATATTTATAAAAATTGCCTTTTTAGTATTATTTAACAAATTACAACGATGTTAACATGTACAAAAGTTAATAGTAAAAAGTTAAAAGTACGTTTATATTCAAATAAAAATATGAAGGATTAAAAAAATGAATAATAAAAACAGTTTCTCTGAAAAAAATGAAACGTTTCCTAAGTCTATCATAGATTGCTGAAGGTAATTTCAAGCCAGTCTCTAATAGTATATCACTCTAAACAAACATGTTTTTCTTAACCTTCAAAAGAAAATAACTTTTTCCCACAAAATTATTTATTGTATAGTTATATATTAGACGTTAAAATCGTTTTATTTTAAAAACTATTAGCAATGCCGTAGTTAAAAACTATATTTCCATAAAAATTGTTTTAATTTGCCAGGGTAATAAACAACAAATTTCTGAAGGGAACGGACTTTATTAAGAGGTAACTTCAGTGTAAAAATGCTAAAAACCATACCAAGTACGGTATAAAAAGGTTTAATAATTTGTCTTGCTATGTAAGTTCCGCGAAAGATCAGTGATTTTTTTTACCTCTAGATAACATTTCTCCCAAACTTCCTCCCTTGACAGCATTGGGCTTTTTAGCGCCTACGGTTGGTTGAGTTGGTTTCCAACTTAAGAGGCAATAAAGATACTGCTAATAAATGTGTTTTCCACTTCTTAGCGGAATCTTTTTGTTTACGAAAAAGGAAAGTGGAACCTAGAAATTCAGAGCTATTCGATTAAAAGTGAAAGAACTTTATGATGGAATACATTGGCAGAAAAAAACTTGCGTTCTAATTTTTTAAAAAAACTTACTTAATGTTCGCTATTCTATTAAGGATAGTCCATTAATAGTTTTAAAATGGTTTTTTCTCAGTATTATTATTTATTTTGACAATATCATTAAAATAATTTTGATAAGTTAGAAGATAAAAGCGCAGAAACAAACAGACAGCTCATAAAACATTTAAAACAAAAAAGAAGTCTTTCAGCTCTAATATTTTATTTCAAAGTTTTCATTGGGTTTCAAGCGCTGTTAAGCAGGTCCGTCATTTCAAGTTTTTCTGGGGGGGGGGGGCGAAGGGTACAAAACACAATTCGATTTGATTGGAAAACTGCAAAAAATACTCCCACTTTCGTGTAAAAGGGATGGGCCTGCTGTGAAGAAGTTCTGTATCTGTAGAATTCAGAAGTATAATGCTGTGAGAATTTTCTATAACTCGAACTACCGATAGCTTGAAGCTTTTAGGCGGTCCTTTGGGACTTCAAGCTATCGAGACTCGCGGATGTATTTCAATTTCTTGAAAATGATTTGTGGCATAATCAGCATTGTGCTTAAATCTAAGCAGCGTTTTGTATTAAAAAAATCACAATGTGTAAATTATTAGTTTACTGCTACGTTCATGATTAAAACGTATACTACTGTACAAGGGTTGTTTTTTTTTCAACCTCCTAACGCACAGTATGATAGCCAGGCAGGCAGCAGGTGGCTGGTGTGC
>JAXGGA010019964.1:0-19070 GCA_038373865.1 Uloborus plumipes
CGATTTCGTTCATTACTTCTCGAGATATAGCAGTTACATTAAATAAGAACAACGCTCGATTGCTCCACCCCCATTTGAGATATTGTCACACAAATTAAATCAGCACCTGTACTCAATAGGGTCTACCGATGGACCAATTTTCGTTTGATTCCGCCGGTTACTTCCTGAGATATAGCAATCACCCACGCGCAGAACACGTGCTATTACTCCACCCCTTTCAAGATACTGGCACATAAATTGAATCAGCACCTGTACTCAGTAGGGTCTACCTATGGACCAATTTTCGTTTGATTCCGCCGGTTACTTCCTGAGATATAGCAATCACCTACGCGCAGAAGACGTGCGATTGCTCCACCCCCCTTGGAGCATGGACGTCATTTCAAGTTTTTCCAAGGGGGGGGGACAAAGGGTCCAAACTCAATGCAATTTCATCGGAAAACATCAAAAGCTACCCCCACTAAAATTTAAATACATTGATTTCTCAAAGTCGGGGGGGGGGGGCCCTGCCCCCTAAATGACGGGCCTGCCTTGGAGGAATTCTCTAAAAAAAGTTAGGTGCACCAGTTCACATGGTGGTTGGTACATATGTGCAAAAATTTTTGTTCGATTTCATGCAGTAGTTTTTGCTCTAGCACGGCCACAAAAACTGGTCACACATACAGACTCACACACACACACACACAGACACACAGACAGACATTTTCCAAAAATGATCGAAATGGACTCAGCGCACCTCAAAACGTGCAAATCCGTCAAAATTCGACATTCGAAAATTTTCACGAATCCAGTACTTTCTTCTATATATTAGATATAGAAGAAAGTAAAAACTCAATAAAATATTTTTTGAAAAAAAAAAATAGAACCGACTTCAGTTGGAAATTGCTCTAAAAAGTAAAAAAAATATATTTTTTCTTTGAACACCATCGAAACTACTTTTAAACATAAGTTTTGAAGTCGACGCAAAAACGATAGGTAAAATGATATTTAACCATATTTTGCCAACATTTTTTCAAAGAGACCATTGAAAATTAAAAGCAGAATATTTGTACCATTACACGAATGTGTGGTAATCAATGAAATGAATCCATTAAAATTTATATTTATAGTTGAATTGTAGTTGCGTATGATTCTATACATTGTTTTTGCGCCGACTTTAAAACTTATGTTTAAAAGTAGTTTCGATGGTGTTCAAAGAAAAATAATAAATTTTTTACTTTTTAGAGCAATTTCCAACTGAAGTCGGTTCTATTTTTTTTCCAAAAATATTTTATTTCATTCTTTTTAGTGTAAATGCACTTAAAATAATCAAAATATAGGTAAAAAATCATGCAGCTGTTCAAAAAACTTGCAGACCTGGACTCGATCTCATTCCATCGGGAACTTCAAACTGACGCTTTTAACCACTTGACCATCGGGTCGCTCATTGAAGTAAGGATTTACGATAGCACATATTGTTTTTAAATAACATGAAATTTTAGTTTTTCGATCATAACTTTTTTTCTAGTGAGCAAATATCGTCATATGAATACATGGTACCTAAGTTAACCATCTCCTATCGATTTAAAAAAAATCGTCCAAATCGGTTCAGTAGATCAGATGTTATATGCGAACAAAAAGACAAAAAAAAAAAAAAAACATATGCTTTGAATTGAGAACCTCCTCCTTTTTTGAAGTCGGCTAAAAATTGAAAATTAAAGTAAGTAATTTGAATTGTGGGAGAAGGAGTTAGAGTAAGACTTGGAAAATTGGTGCAAGTTTTTGCCTTTCATGGAAAATAATTTTCAACTAAAGTGGACTCTCTAGCTTTTTTCAAACACCACAAATCAAAATCTTATTTTTTAAAAATGTGTGTCACTTTAATGATCGTTCATACCCCCCCCCCCTCGCAGTGCAAAAAAACATTACACAGCAGATTTTTCCCAATAACTCAACACTCATGGTGTTTGATACATTTTATTTGTTTGTAATGATGTTTTTTAGTCACAACCAATATGAAAATCACAAAAAATAGTTACTTTAATTTTTAACATACATTTATCATCTTCAGAATTTTTGATTTTTAATTTTACCTTGAATTTGACGTAAATGCAAGGTATAAAATACAGAATTTTATAAAGGTACAAAAATTAACATAATATAATTGATTGTGTATATAATTTTTGAAAAAATAATATAGGTGCCGCAAATCAAAAACCATTTATTGCCACAATCGATTCAAAGCCCCCAAAAATAGCGCAAACGTCCATAAGAAAATTCTACAGCATCGAAGGACCCCATTGCCAATTTTAACAAAGATCCGACCAAAACTGTCATTTTGTACCATAAAAAAATATGGGGCACATTCCCATAGGAGGATGTACCTGCATAAAGACATTACAATCATTAAAATCATTTAAAAAAAAAAAAAAAAAAAAAAAAAAAAAAAACATGCAGCTATTCGAAAAAATCCTTGCAGACCTGGACTCGATCTCATTCCATCAGAAACTTCAACCTGACGCGCATAACCACTTGACCATCGGGTCGCTCATTGAAGTAAGGATTTACGATAGCAGAGATTGTTTTAAATGACATGAAATATTAGTTTTTCTATCATAACTTTTTTTCTAGTGAACAAATATCGTCATATGAGTACATGGTACCTAAGTTACCCCATCTCCTATCGATTAAAAAAAAAAAGTGTCCAAATCGGTTCAGTAGATCAGATATTATGTGCGAACAAACAAAAAAAAAAGTATACGCTTTGAATTGAGAACCTCCTCCTTTTCCGAAGTCGGTTAAAAATTTTGAAAATTACGAAAAAGCGGAAAAATGAAGGGTGTTTGAGCACCATCTTCCATTAAGAGTAGGGAGCTGAAATTTTAAGGAAGTGATCTTAAACATAAATGTAAAAAAAGTAGGATGAACCTTGGTCCGTAGCGAAGAAAAAAATTTTTTTTGAACCACCCTAATGTCTTTATGCAAAACAAAAAATTGCTGATTCTAATCTCTCTTCCTTTTCACCTGTCCAGCCTACTCTGTTGAGAAATTCGACAATAGTGAAAATCATGCAGTAGACAGCCAAATCGGTCATTCCATCCAGACACTGTAGCTTCCCGCTTGTTAGTACTCATCAGTCTGCAAGAGGCAGACGGTCTCTTATATAAACTTCGAGTGCCAAAAAACTGGTAGCTAATTTAAAATTAGAACACCAGCGAGAGACCGCACAATGGTATGGTGCGACTCTTAAATTAATGATGGAACTCGTGTATAAAGCAGTAATTTACCGCCCCTAAGCCAGGGCTAAGGCAGAAATACATGCAATACACCGCCAACTCGGTCATTCCATGATTTAGTCCTGGCTTGGGGGGGGGGGATGTAAATGACTGCTTTTTGGTGAAAATCAGTTTTCGTAATTTTCAAACTTTATCACATAATTCTTTCACTCTGTAATTTAATTCTAGATTGTAAATTTTAATTAAGACTTTAAAAAAAACTTACTTTTTGTTAAAAGGTTATTATTCCAACATGATCATGACAGCATGAGCCGGTAGATGGGAAAAAAAGATGTCCACACTACAATAAAAAAGGAACTAAAGAACCGTTGTCAACCGCGCCCGATTGCAGCAACGCAAGTGGAACAACACCCTCCCCGAAGAACAGTCGAACATCTGCTTGCGAAGTTATCCTGAATCCAGAAACTCAAGACATTCAAGGAAATCTTTGCATAAATCATGGGAATTCATGTCTAATCCCAATCGTGGTGCAGGAAAAAAAAAACAGAGAGTGAGCATTTGAGCGGGGAGGAACAATTTGTGCGCGACAGCATCAATTAACTCCCAGGAAAGCAAAGGTTTTGCGTAACGTTTTTCTGGAGCGTTGTTTTCGGCACACTTGAACGCTTCTCTGTCGAGTAACGGACGCATAGGGACTTAGGGGGATGTGTTTGTTACTTATGCTTTCGAAACAGTTTAGGTGTCACGATATGAAAGAGAGAGAAAATAGTGAGCTATGATCTGCAAGAGATAAAGTTTGAGACTAAAAAACAAATCGATAGTGGCCACATTGTAAAAAATGAATGTTGTTTTTACAGTATAGTCAATTTTATGGTAATAAACTGTAAAAATTTCTAATTTTGCAATAAGGGTCATTCCATAGAAATGTCAACCTCAGCCGAAGAAAAAAAATACCGAAGTGAAAAAAGTATCAAAAAATAAGTAAATAAATGAATAAGTAAAAATTACACAACAGAAGAAGTTAAAAAAAAACTGAAAAAGTATTGTAATTATCACTGAGATTAGTCATAATAAATAGTTTGTAGTGTATACTAGTTAATGATTCCGGGTTGTTGTGCCGTGGTCTAAATGGCTTTAA
Source organism: Uloborus plumipes (assembly GCA_038373865.1). NCBI lineage: Eukaryota > Metazoa > Arthropoda > Arachnida > Araneae > Uloboridae > Uloborus > Uloborus plumipes. The sequence continues at coordinate 4,351 of JAXGGA010019964.1, forward strand.
TCCATACGTTTCGATCGCAACTGCGGCGGTCATCTTCAGTGGGTGTCGTTGATTAATTTGGCGACTGATGCGAAATTTTTCGAACTGCTGCAAGATTTTAAATTGAAAACGCAGCGCCCTCTACCTTCCTGCTCGAGATTGACAGATGACTGGATGCCAAAGCTTGTTAACTTTTACTTCTTCCTCCTTCTTGTTAAAATTATTTGGGTGTTTGAAAATTTCAATGGCCTCTCTATTCAATCTGGGGAAATAATTTGAAGTCCGTGAAATTATTTTGGCCTCTTTGAATTTTATATCATGTATTCCATTGCTGAAAGTGTGCTCCGCGATAGCCGACTTTTCAGTCTGACCCAGCCGGCAATTTCTCTGATGCTCTTTGATTCTCGTATTAACGCTCCGTTTTGTCGTCCCGATATAAACTAATCCACAGGAACAGGGGATCTTATAAACTCCTGCGGCGGACAACGGATCTCTAGCATCTTTCACTGAACGCAGCAGGTCGCTGACTCTATTGGAGGGCTTAAAAACCGTCTTAATATTATGTCATTATTAATCAACGACACCCACTGAAGATGACCGCCGCAGTTGCGATCGAAACGTATGGATTAAAGCCATTTAGACCACGGCACAACAGCCCGGAATCATTAACTAGTATTTACTCCGGCCGTGAAAGCCTTCATTCTTACAGTTTGTAGTGTGTTTACCTCTTGTTATTCGATGGTTACGGTAGTCACGTTACGTTAGTTACATTCCATCTTGAGTAAAAGTGACACTAAAAAAAAAAAAAAAAGCTAACTTTACACATTTTTCAAATATATCATTCAACCTTTAGCACTTGCTTAATTTTGAGAAATTTTTGCCTCACACATGAGCATTAATTTTCAGGGTTGCAAAAATGTTACGTTAGTCTAGTCACACTGCTATTTTGGTTGAAAAATATATACTGTCAGTAATTTTGTTTTAAATTCTTAGCAGAAATGATACATAGATACCATATACATTGTAAATCCACCAGCATAACTAAAAAATATTTTTTTATCGTTTAAGTTACAAGTAAAAACAGTTACAAAATCAGCTCTGAATGTTACGTTAGTCACTATGGAATGACCTCATAATAAACTAAAATTGCTAATTTTACAGTTTATTACCGTATATTTTGTAGTTTTAAACGGGAACTTCGGCTGCCAGTATTATATTGTTTTTGCAGTGTAATATTGCTAAATTTTACGGCTATAAACAGTAAAATTTCTAACTTTATAGTAATAAACTAAATTTGCTAGTTTTACAGTGTTTTACTGTGCATTTTACAGTTTTAAATTGGAACCTCGGCTACCAGTATTATACTGTAAAAATAACAGTTCCTTTTTTGCAGTGCAGTGACTAGAAAGGACGAAAAGTTAGTGGCCACTTTGACATTGTTGGTGATCACTTTGAACCCCGCTCCAAAACTGTAACCCCACTCCACTTCATTCATCATATAGTAATATTGCATTATGTACTAGCATATATCTTGACTAAATTACTATATAAAAAAGAAAAAGTGTAACGAAAAGAAAAATCTTATAAACTTTTTTTGAAAAATAAAATTGTTCATTTTGAAAATCAAATGAAAAGATATTACGAAAATAAAACAAAAACTAAACACACATGCATACTTGAGGTTTAATAAATATTTAATTTACTGATTAATCATAAATTTGGTTTTCTTTGACTATATTTCCAACAAAGTTTAATTGCATTTTCTGGGCTGAAAATATATATTTAGATGTTTTGTAAAGCAGATGAGTAGAGACTCAAGTTAACATTGGCCTTTCCACAAAACTCGCACTAAGTTAGCTTGCATAACTGCTGCCTGGTGGCGTATAAACAATATAATTTGTTGTGACGAGTCATCAATATGCCATGTTATGCTGAATTTTTCTGTAAACTCTGAGAAATATTTCGTTTGGCACCTAATATTTTTTCCTAGCTCCTAAGAGGTTTCACTTTTTATCGGACTCTGGTCGAAAGTGCAATACAGTTCTCTCAAATTTGTCCTTTTGCAGCGAAAATCATTCTACTGCTAAGAGAAGAAGAACTTCATACCTACAGCTCAACTGATGATTGTTTTCGGTCATACTCCAGCTATCAGTTTCAACCAGCCGTGACGATTTTTTTTTCAATTTCTTTTCAACTCCATTTCAGTCAAGAAAATGAATTCTCCATCCGACTGTCAATTAGCATTGGAGAAGAGGTTATTTTCTGCTTTTATGGATGTTTTTTATGATGTCTAAAATGTTGTTGATCTTTAAATCCTCTTTACGCTCAAGTTCGCACCACTTTCTCTGTGTAAACGAACGATATGGCGTTCTTTTCCGCGGGTATGAATTATTATTCTATGATCCTGAAAGTACAAACTGTGAAACTGTGTTAAAGGTTTATGCCACTTGTCATTTGAAAATGATTGATTGTTCATTGCCGATCATATATACCAGAGGAAGGGATTTATAATGATAGTGGGATTTTTAATCAATATGTATGAAAATAATTTTGAGTTTTGAGGTACAGGTTGAACGCCCTCAGTATTAAAAAATGGTTCTTGAGAAAAATATTTGAATGAAAAACAGCTGATTGTATATACAACCTGCACTAAGTTTGGTTTAGAAAAATGCTTGTCATGTATTAAACAGGTTTTTTTTCCAGGATACCAACATCGGTTTTGTATCACAATCTCTCTATTTCTCATTTGGCTTAGGCTACAAATGATAATATGACCTCTTTACAACGGTTAAATCCATCCACCTTGTCCAGTGGTCAGAGAAGTCTGACCCGGGTTCGAATCTCAGCTCGGACATGGATGTACTTTTTTTCTCCTGACCCCGTCCTTTCCATGTGTGGATGTGTTGCTGTGCTGTGAATGATTGCCTGCTCTATAAACTGGTCCCTATAACGTGTGTGTACTGTGTAAGCTGGACTTCATACTAAATTGCTGTACAGTTGTAAAAGTGAGGCAGTGCAGCCCAAATTGCCAGCTTAGCTGGCACAAGACAACAACAACAACAATAGTTAAGATATTTCTCTCAAGAGAAAAAAAATAGTGGCGTCATTGAAAATCCCAAAGTTATTGTGGGAAATATATCGAATTGATTCCCTCAGAGCTTGCGTGCGCAAGTCCCTTCTGAATAATATCTATCATACACTGTAAAAAATAGATGGTGTTTTTACAGTATATTACAGCTAATTTTATAGTAACAAACTGTAAAAATAGCTAATTTTACTGTAATAAACTGTAAAATTAATAATTTTACACTAATAAACTGTAAAATCGCTACTTTACAGTAATAAACTGCAAAAGTGCTAATTTTAGTTTATTACTAGGGTGATTTCCATGTCAAGTGTACGAGGCGTCCCCACTCGACCCCCTCCGATTTTGATGAAATTTTTTTTGGATGTACATATAAGACTTGCATGACGCCATACCAAATTACAGCTCCATAAGCCCTATGGTTCAGCCAACATAAATTATTTTGTAAAGGCCTATTTTTCGTGTCGTGAAAACAATGACCAAATTGTCAAGTTTGTGCTTTTATTGCTCGCGACCTAAAATGATTATCAGGCTCAAATTTGGTGATTTTGATCACTATTTAGGGTAGAATACTTGTGTAACAAAAGCTCAAAGCACTGTAGATTTTTTGCAATTTACTGCCAAAGTTGGTAAAAAATCGCATTTTGGCAACTTTTGTCCATAGGTATGTAGTCTTGTATTTGGTGAGATAATGACTTTCTGAAACTAATTCTGTTCTCGTTTATAGCCTGTTAGTATTTCCAAATGGTGAGCAAGTGGCATCTTGATAGCTCAAATAATTGCTGAATTATGCGAGTTCAAATTCCTGTAAAATTTTTTTTTCTCAATTTTGTCTCAATTTTAAAAGGCAATATCTCAAAAGGGTCATCTTAAATTTCAATTTTTTTACATCATTGGAAAGAACACACTTTTCTTAAATAAAAAACGTTGGTTTTATTTTTGAGACAAACCATTGTCAAGGGGATATTGCAGATCAAAAATGTGTACGTTATTTCACGTGAAATCAAATCAAAAAAAACATAGACCTTAATAGTTCATGTCAATTTGTTCTATTGAAATTTACAGGAGCTATTGTACTTATGTTCTGATTAAAAAGCTTTTTTAGACATTTTCGAAGTTTAGTTTTTGTTTGAGCATCCGTAAAAACTCAAGAAATGGCAAAAAAATGAAGTTTTGTTTTTAACTGAAAGAATTATCTTTTGATCGCTGCTATAACAGCTTGAGTCTTTTCGTATGTGGTATTTTAAAGCTCTTGAAATAGAATTTCGGATGATATGTCACTTGGCAGCTTTGCAGGTCATTAATATTTCAAGGTTATAAAAAGCACTTTTACATTTTTCATCATTTTTCTTTATGGGCTAATTGCAATCATAGGCTGAATATCTAGACACATCCTCGGCAGTATAAAGAATGGATTTTCAATTACGACTTATCATATTTTCAATTACTATTGTTATCATTTGCATGGCGGCAATAATTGCAATATTCAACTCTATCGAAAACTTTTGTTATTGCTTTTTAGAATAATGTCTTTGCAGTCCCATTCTACATTTTTTTTATCACATACACACTATGTTTATTGTTTTATTTATTTATTTATCTTATTTGTAATTATTTTTATTTTTATTTTTTTGAAAAAGAAAACAACGCTTTTTATGACCTTAAAATATTTATGGCACCTTGATAAGTGACATAACACCCGAAATTCTGTTTCAAGAACTTTAAAATGCCACATACGAAAAGACTCAAGATCTTATAGCAGCGATAAAAAGATATTTTTTTTTGTTAAAAACGAAACTTCATTTTTTGCCGTTTCTTGAGTTTTTACGAATGCTCACACAAAAACTAAGTTCAAAAATGTCTGAAAAATTTGTTTTTTTATCTGAACATCAGTACACTAGCTCCTGTACACTTTAATAGAACAAATTGACAAGAATTTTTAAGGTCTATGCCTTTTTTTCTTTGATTTCACGTGGAATAACGTACACGTTTTTGATCTGCAATATCCCCTTGAAAGTGGTTTGTCTCAAAAATAAAACCAACGTTTTTCAGTTAAGAAAAGTGTGTTCTTTTCAATGATGTAAAAAAAATTGAAATTCAAGATGACCCTTTTGAGATATTGCCTTTTAAAATTGAGACAAAATTGAGAAAAATAATGTTTGACAGGAATTTCAACTCACATAATTCAGCAATTATTTGAACTATCAAGATGCCACTAGCTCACCATTTGGAAATAACAACAGGCTACAAACGAGGAAAGAATTAGCTTCAGAAAGTCATTATCTCAGTAAATACAAGCTGATAACCTATGGTCAAAATTTGACAAAATACGATTTTTACCAACTTTGGCAGCAAATTGAAAAAAATCTAGTGCATTGAGCTTTGAGAACACAAGTAGGCTATTCTACCCTAAATAGTGATCAGGATCACCAAATTTGAGCCTGATAATTGTTTTAGGTCGCGAGCAATAAAAGCACAAACTTGACGGTTAGGTCTTTTTTTTTCACGACACGAAAAAGAAGCCTTTACAAAATAATTTATATTGGCTGAACCATAGGGATTCTGGAGCTATAATTTGGTATGACCATGTAAGTCTTATATGTACATCCAAAAAAATTTCAACAAAATCGGAGGGTATCGAGTGGGGATTTTCGCGAAATTTGGGAAACGTGACATGGAATGTGCATTTTAGGCAGGGATTCAAGTGAAACACGGACGATCGCAACTCACCATTGCAATCGCAAATTCCCAAATTTGGATAAGTTGCAATCGCAATAAATGCTAATTGCACTGACGTAACTACGGGTGGAGCCAATAAGAGCTCACAAGCGGTCAGTGATCTCCTCTTATTCGCCAAGTAGGCTGTGACGTTTTATCTAGCTCGTTTTTCATAGGCAAAGGTCACGCTGACGTCACGATGTTTTTATCAAGAAACGTTCTAATTAGTTTTAATGTAATTCATTTCCAGTAGCGATTGCAATATGCGATCGCCTGTTTCACTTGAATTCCTGCCTTAGTTTTAAACTGGAACATCTGCTGGCAGTATTATACTGTAAAATCAACAGTTTATTTTTTGCAGTGTAGGAGTAATGTTAAATATTTTCAAAATGTTCATATAACTTTGTAGAGTCGAACGCTATTTTATTAAAATGTTCATTTTTTTATTATTTATTCGATTGTTTACAAACCTGGCATCAACTTTTCAAATGACTTGTAATTGATATTGCCAGTGCATTCCTCTTACGGCCATATTCACCATCACGGATTATCTGCGGGAGAATCCGCGGATAGAAGAATCGCGTGATCCAAGATAATCCGCCATTCTTATTCACCAACCGCGAATAAATGAATTGCAGGATTATTTAGCCACAGATGTAACGTCTTCTCCTATTGGTTGCTTCGGATCACATGACAATGTTTATAATCCGCCGATTGCACTGCGCGGAAATGCATCCATTTCAAAATCATTGATGATGGGTGTGATTGCCCTATCTCTCGTGGTTTGGCTCTGCACGTTGGAACCCAAAGCATTTACGATTTCTCGAACAGTTCCTTTGTTGAAGCGGTACCTGTTCGCAGATTGAAAAAAATCAATTTGTTTTCAAAAAATGAAATAGAATGTGTTCATTTTTAATATAAATCAAAGTGTTTTAATCTAAATTATATTGTTTTGATCTGCATGAAAAAAACCTATTAAAATCAATTTCAAAAGGACTATTTTTCTACTTTAAATTAAAAAATTCAAAATTGTTAATTTACGTAATAGTAGTAATACTGTCATAGCTATTATACAGTGTGCTTTTTTTTTTTTTTTTTTTGAGTTAATGATATTGCAACTTCCTTTTTATTATTCAGTAACACTATTAATCTGAAGGTAACAATAACAACAAGTTTATAAAATGTTATGTTGCATAGCCACATCAATAGTGCAATATGCAGTGCTTAACTGTTAATATATAGCAGTGCGTAACTGTTAATAAAGTAGTGCCAATAGACAGATATGCGATATTTGTGCACTCTAATGCACTTATTTTATTCATAAATATAATTTTAAATAATAAATTTCAGTTAAGTGTTGAGTTCTAATTAAAATTATGAATGACCGAATTCTATACCTTTGCCGAAAATCCACTTCATCCAGAGTTTCCAAACTATTTTCTCTTTGGTCTGGGATGAACCTTGCCCTCTGTTCAATAATTTCAAAATCTTGGAGGTCCTGCAAATCTTCTAGATCATCAGCAGAAAGATAGGGTTGGTTAGGGTAAGTGGGCCCCTTTTTAGAATAGTTCGTTTTTAATGCCTTATATAGCTGCTTTAAAGCAAAACAGTTTAAACTTGTTGACTTATTTTATCTTGGACATTATTAATAAACACAAGTTCAGCATTATTTCCTAAAAAAAAGCTTTGAATATTTTCACCTATCGTATTCTTTAAAAAATGATGTGGGGACCCACTTACCCCCCAGGAAGGGGTAAGTGGGCCACCCCCCATTTTTTTATGTTTAAAGTGAGCATAATCGTTCGCCATTATCCGCCATGATGTATACAAGAGAAATAAGAACTAAGTTCTTAAACAGCACGTTAAACAGGTGGTTAAGAGTATAATCGCGGAATTAATCCTCCAAAATCGGTGGATAGGTTTCGAGGTTACAATCGGGTGATTATATTCCTGAATTATCTTCCGATTGCGTTGGTGAATACCGCTGTCGGCCGAATCGGGAGATAATCTTCAACCGTGGCAACATCGGTGGATTATCCGCTATTGTGAATACAGCCGTTAGAACTTACGGTAGGTATTTTTGCATAACTTCGCTGCCTGACAAAAGATGGTTAGTACTATTAATTTACATCTTAGTAAATATGAATTATCCAAATATACTTATTTTTCCATTCCCTATATTCCTTATGGAGGAGTTAATAAATTACTGCTGCGGGGATGCTTCCCAGAGGTATTACTATATCCACGAACTTGAATTGATTTTAACTTGATTTTATTCTTTTCTAACTTCGGGAAATTTAAATTGTTCTTAATTGCATGAATGCACATGCGAATTTTTACCCTTTACTGATCTGTATATACATGCTCAAATTTTATCATTTGGTAAAGCTCTAAGTTTCATTCGGCAAATTGAACCCCCCCCCCTCCTCTATCCTAAAATGGAATTTCGCGGCTTGAGTTAAAAACCAGGCTATAATTGTTGCTTTGGGTTAATTGTTTCACAACGAATTTCATTGAATCACTTAAATTTAACACCGAAAACTTAAGTCGTCTAAATATCGTATGATTAGAATTACAATGACTGCAACTAGAGACTATGATTTTTTAATACAACTGAGCGATGAGTTTTTAATTTTTCTTCCTTTACGGAAGCATTTTTTGAAATTTGCATTTAACATTCCACGTTTTAGGCGTGGAATGCTAAAAACTGCATAAATTTTGCACAAGAGACGTTCGTCACTTTCTAAAGTTAGTTCCCACTGTTGTCAACTATTTTCCTCCAAGCCTTTTTGAAAAAAATTTGTTAGTATAATCTCCGATAGTTCATCAAGCTTTATTTAATTTGTTTACATTCCGAACATATTCATTACACGTCTAGCCTTTCAAGCCGAAATTTTGACTAGTTTTCATGATAAATAGATTTGGGCGTAAAGATTATGCAAGTTCTCGGTTGTTATCATAGCGTTTGGAAAGTATTCTTCAAGCTTGAGTTGGCCGCTACAATAGGAAAACTTTTGATTAATCTGTGTGCATTTTTTAACGAGGCAGTATATAAATGATTCAATTTATGACAAGATTAAATGAGATAGTGGCAATGTTTAACAATTTATTACTTAGATCCTTGAAGTGTAGTACTTGGAAATATAGTCAGAAAATAAGTAACAACGATTAAAAGCCTGCTGTTTTTAACTGAGTTCAACAAAAGAGGAGGTTATACAATTCGTCGGAGAAATTATCATTATTTTTTGTATGTTATAAGATTGCTCGAAGACGCCTAGACAGATTTCAAAAATTCTCTTTTTTATTTGAAAGGGTTTCCCTTCCAACTGGTTCCATCGCTTGGTGGTCCGGGTTTGATAAAAGGAACTTGCAGAAATCGATCGAAATAGAAATCGTGATCACAGTAATCGTAATAATGACAATTTTGAATGTAAGGCTTCTCTGGATTACATCATGAAACTCATTTCTATAGTCTTTTTATCTTCATCTAAAGCTGATAACAGATAACGGGCCACGTATATATGGGTGATTCTACAAAAATGGGCAAATTTGTATTCCATACTGATTGCTCTTTTTGTTTTTAATTTAATAAAAAACTATTTTAGGAATATTTTTATGCGTCTTTTGTTCTATAATTTTCGTTATCAACAATGTCAATATTTAATTATTATTCATTTAAAAAAAAGGATATTCGATTGAAATATCATCCACATGCCCAATCCCATAGGTGAAATTTTCACAATCAATGGAATATAGATTTAAAAAAAATAAGTGATTTTTTTTCTAGAGTTTTTTATTTTTCAATATGAATGTGTGCAAGATGTAAATCACAAAAAAAGCAAAATAATATGAAAATAATATCTCTAAAAGTTAATCTAAACTTTGTCCCAGCGATTATCAGTCATCCACATGTCTAAAAAGTATAGATATTTTTCTCTGAAATGTTTTATTTCAAAATCTGGCAACACATCTTAAAATAAAGCATGGAACTTTGTTATTCCTGGCTGAGGATTAATTTTGCTGTTCTGCAATTACTTTTTGATAAAAAGCAAGCTAAACTCAACTTTCAAGGCAAGTGTTTTTTTATCTTTGTCATTAACATGCCCCACAGAATGCATGTAAAATGTACATGTAAATAAATTTTGATAATGAATAATCCTAAGGCTTACATTTGTGGGTTCTAATTCGAAGTGAAGCCGAAAAATATTCAGATATGACTTTTGGAGAACACAATTACTTGTGATTTGTCATTCACATGCCCTTTTTCTATTGTCATTCACATGCCCCAATATAAGACACGTGGATGAATCAAAAGCCAAACTATGACAGTACAATGTTTAAAAATTATGTCTAACAGTTTACTGGTTAAAAAATTTCATTAATATACCTATTGTGTTTGTGTTATTCACATACTTACTGTGTTATATTCACATACCCATTATGTCATCCACATGTCCTTTTTATCATTCACATATGCCTTCAAAAAATAAAAATCCAAAAATACAATAAAATACAAACATTTAAGCTCTGCTGATATTCTATTTTAATTATGTAACTTATTAAGTGCTTTGCTGATTTTTTTCAGATTTTTAATTTTAAATTAATTTTTTGAAATCTACATGTTAGAAATATTCCCATTTTTGTAGAATCACCCATATAGTATTTCTATCGCGAGACACTAACATTGCTTTTAAATGTAAATTAGTTGAAAAGTCGTTAATATTTAAATAGCTTTGATTAAACTTGTACACAAATAAATACCGTTGATAGTTTCTTTCATTTTTTCTGACATAGTTTATTTTATGGAGGATTTACTTAAGAAAATTAGGTGAAGTTTCGTAATGGGGAAACATTACCTTATTTCATAAGTATATTTACACTAAAAAGAATAAAATAAAATATTTTTGAAAAAAAAAATTTAACCGACTTCGGAACTTCACTCGGCAAGTGCTCTAAAAAGTAAAAAATAATTTTATTCTTTGAACACCATCGATACTACATTTAAACATAAGTTTTGAAGTCGGTGCAAAAACTATAGGTAAAATGATGTTTAACTACATTTTGCCAACATTTTTCAGAGAAACTATTGAAAATTAAGAGCTGAATATTTGTACCATTACATAAATAAGTGGTTGTCAATGTAGTGTATGCGAATGCGATTAAAGAACCTGGATTCATTGAAATTTATATTTATAGTTGAATTATAGTTTCGTATGATTCTATTTAGTGTTTTTGCGCCGACTTCAAAACTTATGTTTAAATGTAGTATCGATGGTGTTCAAAGAATAAAATTATTTTTTACTTTTTAGAGCACTTGCTGAGTGAAGTTCTGAAGTCGGTTAAGTTTTTTTTTTTTCAAAAATATATTTATTAAATTGATATCGAACTCTAATTGAATATGAGCAACTACCTGATATATGCACACGTAGTTGAATAATGAAATAATTTGTTCTAGTTATATAAATAGGTGAGGATAGTCAAATAGCATTTTTTATTTTCTAGTTGAACTATGCAAATACTTGAAACAAATATTAAAAACTGAAATACGAAAAAAAAATATAAGAAGAGTATAAAATACAAAATATATTTCAAAGTACAGTACGAATGTCTACGACGATTTAAATCATTTATACCAAAGAATTCCGCGATGTTATAAAGATATAAAGGGTTTGAAGTTGAAGTTTTATTGGAGGGTTCTCTATGATATATTGTTTTCAATATTTATTTATTGAATTATAAAATATCACGAAAAAAAGCCGTTAAAAACTAAATTAGGAAAAAATATTTACATTGCAGAAAAAGCTGTTATTTTTACAGTATAATACTGGCAGCAGAGGTTGCAGTTCAAAACTATATAACACAGTAAGTAACTGTAAAGCTAGCTATTTTACCATTTATTACTGTAAAATTAGCAATATTGTTTGCACTGTAATTATCAGCGAATAAAAGTGGTTTATCGTTAAATCGGAGTTATCATTTTACAAAATTAGTATAAAAGTACATAGTAGAACAGTTGTGGCCAATTTTATTAAACCAGTTAACCGAATTTAAAAGCCGAAACTGAGATTTTTAAGCTACTTTCCAGTAAATGTTTGCTTTTTGAAAAAAATAAAGGGAAGCTCAAGCTTCACGACCCTTTTGGGTAATCAGGCCCTGCCCAAGTAGCATCAACTCATCGGATTTTGCTTGGCCGATCAACAAACTCCTCGTAAACTGATCCTGTAACGCACGATGACATCGTTCTGATCAGTATCCAAGCACGGTTTTCGATGAGCTACTTTTCATCGGAAAGCGATATCCTTCCGATCAAGTTTCCCGATGAAATTCCTCGGCACGGGACTGTTCTGCTCGTAAATTGCTCCAAATCTCATCGTATTCTCATCGGATTTTGCTGCTCGGATTCTGCTCGGCCGATGAGACATATTAGATCATCGGCCGATGAGGTGATGCTGCTAGGGTGGTCATAGAAGCAAATTCTAACATAACACTAAATATAAAAACAAAATCTCTAAAAATAAATTTTTATAATAGTTTTTCGTGACTTTTAAAAGTTTCGAAACTGTGGAACTGTTACTTTCTTGCACCGACGTTTTATTAACACTTATTTTTTGCACCTGAAGAGAAGTGTTACTTTCTTGCACCGAGGTTTTATTAACACCATTTTCCCTAACACTTAACTAACTATTAAAACAATAAAGAACGAATAAATTTTTAGAATAGTTTTTTGTGATTTTTGAAAGTTTCGGAGCTTTGGAACTGTTACTTTCTTGCACGAAGTTTTACATTTTCCTTAACACTTAAATAACTATTGAAACAGTATTCGGAACAAATCTTCCGGATTATTCAGATAAATTAGTGCCAAACAATCCATTTTACGTTAAGTTAGGTAAAATCACTCACTCTCCGAAAGCAATCACAAACTACGCATTCTAGCTCAAGTTGTGTTGTTGTCTTCCTTCCGCCAATAAAAAATAAAATAATTTCACGTCTGCACCGCAGCTTCCAGGAATACAAATGAGTTTCCGAAAGCCGTTACAAAATATCATGGTGTAAACTCAAATTGGACATTTCTTTGTGTGAGGAAGAGTTTCGGACGGAAATGTGCTTTGAAAATAACTTAATATTTGACTTAAATCGAGACTGGACGCTGCTTAAAAGAATGAGGTAGTACCAATTTTCCGTGTTTCAATTCCTTGAATGGGTCATTGCTTTCGCCATTTTATTAGCTCTGGACGACGGCGAAGGGACTTATAATGAAGGTACTTTACAATAATTGGAGAAATTGCCCTTATTTATATAATAATGCTCTTCAATTCCATGGGATTGTTTCTTCTCGCTGAATGGCGTGATCATTTTTGATTTGTAGTTATTTTTTTATTACAGACACATAGGTTATTGTCCTTTATTATTAAATGAACTGCATCAAAGAAAGTATCTTAATGATGTATAACACCTTTATCTTATTAATCATTAAAACTTTAACGTTTAATATTGGGCTTGCTTCAAATTTAATGTTAAAATTTTGTTATTTTTTTTAGAACTGTACTATACTTTTTTGTTAGCATCCATACGGCAGTTAAATCACACGGCATTTTTACTAATTTATATGAAGGAAAATTTCAAGATCAGAAACCAGTACCCATTTCGTTTTTTCTCTTAACATTGCGAATTAACTCTCATTTATAACTTCGTATCGCAAATGAATAAATAGATAAATTCATAGAGAAAAAGTATACCATAGTAAAATAAAAATAAATAAATGAAAATGAATTAGTAAATAAACAAAAATAAAAGGAGAAAACATATTTCTTTTTTAATTATTGTCATGGAAGGAAATTAATCGTAAGTTTAAAAATAAATGTCAAATTATATTATTCTTCAAGACCTTTTATTCGCCTTAAAAGAAAATAAAGCAACGTAGTGAGGCACAAATTTGCAAGAAACTGCACACACGTGTTTCGGGGTTGCAAGGAACCTTTTTTTCAAGTCCCATGAAATGAGTTTATGTATAAAAAGACATCTGGCAAAAGGTCTCATTAGTGCTTGGTTAATCTGATAGTTTTTTCTTTTTGTGCTATTATCTGTTCTGCCGCGTTTGTTTGCTCTCTTATAATGCATGAAAAAAAAAAAAGTTTATTGTAACCTCGAAATATGCGCATGCAGACCACCACTGGCGGTGGTGGTGCCATTGCCAGGAGAATTTTGACGCCCAGTTTCCCCACTAGATGGAGGCACCTGGGCGAAACTGCACTAGAAATTTAATTTTGCCAAGAGATACTACAAGCCAAGCAAGTACTCGAAGGATCTTTTACATGCCGTATAATCATACGACATGGACACTGTCGATTTTCTGCATCATGCAGATGCACCAACTGGAGTCGGGTTTGATCTCGTGCCTTTGGGCGTGAGAGGCCAGCGTCTTAACCACTACACCACTCTGTCGGGAGATGTAGGATGTAGACTAAATAATAATTGATCTGAGGTTTCAACAGCTCTAACCTTCCAATTTGCTGGCCTTCGTCATGTCCACCTTTTTGTGTTTCTTGGGCATTACATGAACTTTTTCGGGAAGCGTATTTTCTTATCATCAGTTATGATCAATTTTCAAATAACCATTACAAGCTGACAATACACTGAGAAAAAACGTTTCTTCGAAAACCTACACTGTGCGAATAGTTTTGTTTTAATCTTCTTTGACTGCTTAACCCAAGTTCCACGACTTCCCGTCTAGAAGCATCCCGCTGCGATTCTTACTCAGATATGAAGAGCAACTTCCATGCCAAGCGTAATGCAACAGGTCAAGGCGGACAGTTAACTGATTCAACAGGTGGGTGAGAAATGCCTTCATATTCTTCAGGCGAGTGAGGCCTTGGACCTCCCTTTTATAGCCTCCTCAAAAGATATTGCCGTTTCTGATATACACAAACCCTTTCCCTTT
>JAXGGA010019965.1:0-19065 GCA_038373865.1 Uloborus plumipes
AAACAAAAATGTTGTGTATCACAAGGTACTTAAGTGAAGAGCAACCTATGTACTAAAATACAGAAACAATAATTAATGATTAATGTAGGTACTTATTTTTTTTATTTTTGTATTTTCTAATTAAAAAAAAAACTTAAATTTATACATTATCCGCCTTAAAGGCAATAAATAAGCAAATTCAAAAGTTTGCTTATTTATTGCCTTTAAGGCGGAACAGAGTTCGCCGGGTCAGCTAGTGCTTGTTATAAAAAAGGCGAAATTTATGAACGTGAATTCAATAATGTTGAATACGCTTTGAACACTGCTACTACAGTCAATTTAAATTTAGCAAAAAAAGCTAAAATACATCAGCTAAAATCATTAAGAAGACGAAAAATGTTATTTTTTATGCATTGTAGTGTATTTCAATTTTATAGCAATTCAATAGGTTAATTTCAATAGTTAAAACTAAACCTTACCTTGAGTTAAAAATGCTTGATTGTGATAGTAAATCAATATATGCTTTTTCAACTCATTGGGGGTAGTTGTAAATAAACAGTATTGATAGTTTTGTCGAGAATCTTATTGATAAAAATCCTATTAATTTCATTGAAAGTAAAGAGGATCTTCCAACTTTCCAGTGGAAGTATTACCTGATTTACTTATCCGACTTTTTAAACTAAAATCCAGCCTGAACTGATTAATAGTCTGAGTGGTTCTGGTCATAAAATGCTCCTATCTAGTAGAGTAGGACATGGATCGCTCTATGAGGAACCGCATCAGTTTTTTTTAGAACTTTAAATAGGGATAAACTATGAAACCCTAATTCTTGGATTATTATTTTTTTTTAATATACTTCGAAACTTTGTGACATTGCTATTTTAAAACGTGAAAAATTCATTTCTTATGTAATTTAATAGAGAGATAATTTTATAAACAATAGCATTTAAATATCATTCTGGGAATTAGTAACAGGCTTTGTGTAAGTAAAATGTATCTCTTATGACATATCAAAATGTCACTCTCAATTTGCGGATTTCCTCTGCACTGTAAAAAATGAATTTTTTTTTACAGTAATAAACTGTAAAACTGCTACTTTTGCAGTACTAAACTACAAAATTGTTAATTTTACAGTATGTAAAAGTGCTACTATAAGAGTTTATTGCCGTGCATTTTACAGTTTTAAACTGGAACCTCTGCTGCCAGTATTATACTGTTGTTTTTACAGAAAAAAAAATTACGGCAATAAACTGAAATTCCTAACTTTACAGTAATAAACTGAAAAATTGCTCGTTTTACAGTTTCTAATTGGAACCTCGATTGGCAGTATTATATTGTAAAAATAACAGTTCATTTTTTTCAGTGTGGAATAAGGGGGAAGTTCACATTCACCGTCTGACTGGCACGAACTTGTTCTTTTCCAAGTCAAACACGTGTTTCAGGTCGCCAAATAGCGCAATTCTTTGCTTACATCAAATCTAACCTTCCCGTGAACTATTTATTTATTTAATTATTTGTAGAAAGTTTGTTTCATAAACTCATTAGGCGAATGGAGACTGGGTTTTATTTTATTTTATTTATTTTCTTTTTGTTCAATCAAATACGCTAAAACATTTTAAGAGGCTCGAAGTTACTCTAAATAACTGTACAGTTTTTGCAGCTTAAATAATAGTTAAAAGTATTAAATTTAATTATAGTCATAAAGAACAGCTCAAATAAGGAATAAACTGAATCAAGGTATTCTTTCTGGTGAAACGACCAAGTAGATTAAACATATCTTCAAAAGCAAGCACATTTCAAACGAGCAAGTAATGTATAAATTTCATCATATTCATTGATACAAAGTTATTAATGGAACATTTTGAATCATTTTACCTATGTAACACTTTGTTTAGCTTACTTAGCTAAAATATTTCGCTTATAAAGAACAAACCTCGAGCTCCAAGATGTGTAAGAAAAATAATAATTGCGCTTACAAAAGTCGTTTTTCACTTTTTAGAAAATTATTCCAAGAAGGGTCCTTTAAAACTCCGAGAACTTCAAGCACCTCTCGATATGAATTTATTACTCTAAAGTACGAGAATGCCAGAATTCTGTTATTTAACGATTTAAGCTTGAAGCAAGGCTTTAATAAATGATGAGCAAGAAATTAATTGATCGTAAGATGAATAGTGACTTATGCTTTGGGGGTAAGTTAATGATTGAAGACTCTTCAAACTAATGGGAAGAAGCTGGAGAAACTGGCGAAGTGCAAAAAATATCTTATGAAACTATGTAGTACTCCATCTTATTTGAGAACATGAGCAGAATCCTTTTTCAAGCAAGTACTTGCTTTTGTGGATACCCCTCAAGGGTTTAACTGCTAATTAGCGTAAACATACTTCTCTTTTTCGAAAATTATGACATCAGGGTTTACTATCAATTCTCCCGGGTTGAGTGATGTTTGACAGAAATAGTAAAATAAATTGAGTGCTATTGGTAGTGGATGACAGAGATTTTAACACAATATTTGAACAGATCTGTTATGGAAGGGTGGGAGGAGGGTAAGCTATTTTTTTCAAGTGGTGAGTGATTAGTAGGATGATAGAAGTATCATATCGTGAAGAATTCATATCAATGTATTTTAAAACAAAATCTGTACTCCCTGCGGTACTTGTTGCATACAGGATATCTTATTCTTGCAAGCCCCTTAATTCACATGCAGCGTATTTGAGAAATGAATAAAAGACAATGAAAATAAAATATTTCATTGTCTGAATAGTTACTAACAGTCTTTCTATTAATGAAGGAGTGCGAACAGAAATTGAGATGTTCAGAATATTTTGCTTTTTACAACTAATTTAAATTCACTTGATAATAAATTATATTAAAATTGAGGACACATTTTTGCATAAGCATCAAAAAGTTTTCCAGAAAATCATTATATACGGACGATGCCACGTGGTAATACATAAAGCGTAAAATGAATTTACTGCTGAGAAATTTTTCAAATGCTAATTTCGGCTTCGAAGGAAATGTTGACGTTAATCTTCAGGTCTTTAAAAAAAAGCAATATCTGGCGTTTTGATGTTGAATGACAATGTGCGACCACACTCGGCGACAGCAACGCAAAACAATACTGCAACTTTGGGTTTGGGTGATCCTATACCATCCACCAAACGGTCTCGATCTCGCTGCAAGTAATTTCCATCTGTTTAAAGCTTTGAAGAAAGATCGCGAAGGAAAGCGCTTTCTAGAGCAATGCAGAAGTCATGCCGTGAAACATTTAACGTTACACACCATTAAAAGCTTCTTACGTATCCAAAGCCCTGAAAGGTTTCAGGAGAGCTTTTGGAGGCTCATTAAGCAGCATGGCAAATGCATGTCCTTGCTACTAACGTGGAAAAATAAAGTAATGTCTTATCGTTAATATATCATTCTGTTTAAAACTTTCATGCGCAGCTATGACCACAGCCGACAGGAGAATTATTTTCGGACTCCCTTTCGTACACCCACACTGTACCACAAAGCTTGTAGTACTTAAAGAGCTAAATGACGAATGTTCTTGAGGCGCCAAAATGACATTATTTTAGAAGCAAATGATCGATTTCGATTATACGAAGTGTATCATACAGTATATTATTTATTGCGTTTGTGCGTACCCCCTTCGTTTGTTAATTCCCCTCCGAATTTTGATAAACAAATTGGAGTAAACTACTTAACAGATGTGTAAGCACATAAACTTTAAAGAACTTGACACGGCAGATGTAAGGAGTAAATGGCACACAAAGGAACTACGTAAGAGTGGATGAACAAATAAAAGTTTCAAAAGCTGCCAGAATAAGTAGCTATGTGCTCCGGCAGCTTCGTTCCTCCGAAGCCAATTAGTGGAAGTTGAAAGGTCTTTGTCAGGTGACTTAGCATTCCTGGATCTCTTAAAACTGAGAAGGGCTCCAAGTTCCTTGGCCAATATTTTACAGGGCCATGGCATTCTTGGTCGCTAGGCCGCATTATCTAGAAAGCAACTTTGCTTGTTTGGGTCATTAAGAAACGAAGTGAAACGCTGCCCTTCAAGATGTTTAATGTTTACATAAATAAGTTTAAAGACTTAGATTTCATAACTTTGTCTATTTATTCTATGATCTTTCTGATAGGCAGATGTGATCGCGCACATGAACGGCAAAGAAATTGCTACGGGCAGTGCATGAACAATATTTTTCTTAATTTCAACATTTTTTTTTTTAAATATTATTTTAAGAATTAAATATTTAAAGTAATTAAATTGTTGTATGAAGAATTTTGAAACAATGAAAAAAGTAAATCAAATAAGCAAATTATGGCGGAGAATAATTTCGTAATTTAAAAGACAAAGTTTCAATCTTTTTTTTTTTTTTAATGATTTTAAGCACAGTCCAAATATTGGTCCTTTCATTGAATCCGAAAACCTGACAATAGATGCACCTTGACTGTTGGACAAAAATTCTGGTGACGTCAAAGGCAAGCAGAAATTTAGAAATAGTTGGATTAGGAGCTTCGTAGATTTGAGTAGGAATTTTAAGGACTGACCAGTGAATGAACACTTAAACGCAATTTCATTTTCAAAAATTAGTACCATCATTGAAAATTACTTCATTTGCCAAATGAAGCTCAAAATATTTTAGATGATATATTCAATCACGATAAAAAACGCAAAGAACTTTTAGGTTTCTGAACCAGGATTTGGGGGGAGGGGAGACAGAACTGCCCAGACCCAGTGAATGAACTCCCCAGCCAGTGTTCATGAACAAAATTTTCTATCAGTTTTCTTTCTGATATTGTATCACAGAAATTGACCACAGCCCATTCATCTAAGAGAAAGGTTTCAAAACCTCAATTTTGAATAAAACTTAAGAGGTATTCATTCACTGGTCGGTCTAACCTATATTACTTGAACAAAAAATTAGAGTAGATTTTTATCCTACCGTAACGGTACAATGTAAAAAAAATGTTGCTTTTGCACTATAATACAACTAATTTTTCAGTAATAAACTGTAAAATTACTAATTTTACAGAAGTAGACTAAAATTGTTAGTTTACAGTAATAAACAGTAAAATTGCTAGTTTCACAGTTTATTACTGTGCGTTTTACAATTTTAAACTGTAACCTCTGCTGCAGTTATAATACTGCTGTTTTTACAACATAATACTACTAATTTTATAGAAATATTGCCAATTTTACAGTAATAAACTAAAGTTGATAGTTTTACAGTGGTAAAATGTAAAATAGCTAGTTTTACAGTTAATTACTGTGCTTTCACAGTTCTAAACTGGAACCTCTGCTGCCAGTATTATACTGTAAAAATAACAGCCTTTTTTGCAGTGTATAACAGTTAGAGACAATACCAATAACAATATTTTTTGCAAAATATAGCTAAAATGAAACCATAATTATAGTTTTCGCAGTTAATTTTTTTCAGCTAACTTACTAGTGTGTAATAGAGTTTAAAAATCCAATCCATTTCTCATTTCATTAAAAATGTTATTCACGTTGTTAATTATTCACGTTTTAAAAAACGACACAATCGTTTTTCCATGTTGTTAAGATTCAGTTGGAGAAATAACTATTTATTTACCATTTAACTGCTTGAATTAAAGCCCAGTAGATTTGTGGGCATCATTTAGATTTTGAAATTTCTTAAGCGTCTTTACAATTAAGCCCTTTAGCCTCAAGAGAATGTTAAAAATAAAAGAGACCACTGTTTAAAACGGCAATATTTCGTTCTTATTTTGTAAATGGAACTGAGGATTATTTTATAGGAAGGATTTTTTTTTCTTTTGTCTCATTAATTTAAACGAGGAAATAAATGCGGAAATGAACGACTTGCAAAAACCGCTATTTTTTACATTTTTTTTTTCTTCAGACTTCAAGGATTTCATTAAAAATAGTTTGAAGTAGCAGTTAAGCATTTGATCTGAGTTTTTTTACCATATATTCCCATAACCATGCTCTATAAGCTAAAAAAAATGATGTTTTTCTTCTCTTTTTGCAATTTTTTTTCTTTAAGTTTGCGTTTTCAACAATGATCATTATCATCGTACTAACTCCATGAATGTTCAAAAAGTAATTGGAGTTAATATATTTTTCTGTGAAGTGAAAATAAAACATGCTTGTAATAAAAGGACCTCTGTAGGCTGCACTGTCCACAAGCCTTTTGTGATCGGGACCTCCTCCTGGGCGATAGCGTCCATGTCCCGCAGAAACGACTTTACTTATACCCGATACTCTGAACTTTACACAATCATTTACAGACATACAGCACACAACATCTTCAAATAGCACACCATGATTTTTTTTTTCTGGGTTCTCTATGTGGGCCCCACGGAATTTTGTATACAAGAGTAAAAAAGGGTTGCTTAACCTCCGGATTAACACTATATCGTAGGTAAATATAAACGCCAAATATTTTAAGAGACGGGATCTAACTCTTTTCTCTTCGCTAAGTATTAAAATAAACTTGAAAACAATACAGCACACAACAACGAACGTACACAGCTCCCTAGTGCTAATTTAAATTTTCACACCTTGAATACAAATTATGATTTTCGCAATTATGATTGCAACAGGAGTTATTTATCGAAACAAAAAATCCAACGAATAGGGTTCTACCGCAATTCATAATTGTTAGATTTTTTTTCCTTCAATGCTTAGAGAATGCAGTAAAACTAAATGTCGCCTTTTAACCCATTAACTCCTGACATTTTATTCCAAAGATATTTTGTATACTAGTTACAAACAGTGTTTAATGGACAGGATAAATAATAAAAAAATATTATGTAAAAAAATATTTTTTTTTATTAAGGAACAAAAAATCGTCCCTTCAAAGTTACGATAGACCCCAGAGGGTACATACTTTTTTTACTTAATTTTTTTTCTGCCTACAATACAATATTTAAAAAGACATTTTATAAAAAGAAATAAATCAGCAATTAACATAAACTGGGAAGCTGGGAATAACTTTGAAAACTTAGCTTTTTTTCTTGAGATTGTGAACGATGTCATTTTTGATAAAGATCATATTAAAACTGCTACAGAACACACTTTACAGTGGTTACGTACTGCAATCCGTTAATAACGAATTGAAACAATAAGAAAGTACTAATTGAACACTATTTTTTGGATGAAATGTTCATTTTGGGGACATTCAGACCCTTTTTTGGACCGTCCCTAAAAAAGGACGCTAGGCATTAATGGGTTAAATGTACTTGACGTCTATATTTACTTAAGATATAGGGTTAATCCAGAGGTTAAGCTGCTGTTCTGTCCAAAAAAAAATCATGATGTGCTACCCCAAGTAGCATCAACTCATCGGATTTTGCTCGGCCGATCAACAAACTCCTCGTAAACTGATCCTGCAACGCACGATGACATCGTTCCGATCAGTATCCGAGCACGGTTTTCGATGAGCTACTATTCATCGGAAAACGATATCCTTCCGATCAAGTTTCCCGATGAAATTCCTCGGCACGGGACTGTTCTGCTCGTAAATTGCTCCAAATCTCATCGTATTCTCATCGGATTTTGCTGCTCGGATTCTGCTCGGCCGGTGAGACATATTGGATCATCGGCCGATGAGAATTTCATCGGGTTTCGATGAATGACCGATCATCGGCCGATGAGATGATACTGCTAGGGACGTGATGTTTAATAACATGTGGGCGAAAAAAGTTTCTTAAAAAAATATTTTTTTTTAACATTTTTTTTCTAAAAGTTTTTATTGCAGCTCTTCCCACATGTTCAGGGTTAGGCAGCATTTGTTTGGGAGTTATGCCCCGCCTGGCATAAGAACAAAATGAAACAATGAATAAAAATATTTATATCTGAATTATTATTTACTTGGTAAACGCAAAAATAAACGAAATGATTTTAAGGTAATCAACTATTTGACCCTTCTTTGCGTCTAATGATCCACCATAGGATTTTCACCTGATTGAAAATTAATTTGTGCCTCTGTAATTTCGTTATCTTTAATTGCCGTTCACAGTTTTGAAATCTCTTCCCCGAATTTGGTTTAAGCGCATTCCTATTATCAATAGCATATAAGAGTGTACAACTATTTTCTTAATTATACGCTTTGCTGTCACCTGACTAACTTTGTGAACATGAGATGCTTTATTTTAGGTGCTTAGTAG
The DNA here is from genome assembly GCA_038373865.1 of Uloborus plumipes. Taxonomy (NCBI): domain Eukaryota; kingdom Metazoa; phylum Arthropoda; class Arachnida; order Araneae; family Uloboridae; genus Uloborus; species Uloborus plumipes. The sequence goes on from JAXGGA010019965.1 coordinate 8,128, forward strand.
GTAATGAAGCTTTTACACTGCTTATTCCAGGTTCTGCATGCTGTAAATTGATTTTAGGTATGCTAGTATCCGTTTTACTTGATAAATTTGCCTCATTTTGTGTAATGCCTCATTTTGTGTGCATCCTCGATACAAACACTCAACTATCCGCCAGTGCCTAAAACAAACGGTCAGGAAAATTGTCGCTTTCAAGGAGAAAACGAACTTACATAATGTTAAGCAAATCCAGAAAATATACTCCAGTAATATAAAAGTCTGAAATATAATAAAATAAGACATGGTTGAACACACTTCTGTTTTAGTAATAGCGGACACTAGTGAAAAATAATAAAAAGTGCTGCATGTATACCAGTACGTGGTGTGGCATGTACCCTATTTTGTAAGATCCAGAATTCACACACCAGAAACGCCTTCGTAAACAAAATTCTCGAACTCACACACATAGTACTCTTTACAGACTTTACAGTTAGTTTTCACTAAAATTTAAGCGTGATTTAGATATTTAGAGTACTGTTCTAAAATTAAGTGTTTATAAATTTCGGTAGGAAAATTATACATTTAATAAAAATAAGGATGATGCAGCTAAAATTTATCGTGTCGGCAGAAAAATTATCATTGGGACTCGTATTTTACAGTACCTAAAGAAATCTCAATGAGTCAATACGCGTCTGACTAGTTTATATCCATAAATACAAGAAATAAATGAGGTACGCCATCTAGTCTGGGTGTGTCAACTCTTCCTAATTTACCCTATATCTATACATACTTGCAATGTGAGCACATTATGTGCAATACATTTCATACATAATGCTTTTAATACGCCTCGTGGGAATTATTCCCAAATTTGTCGTCTTCTTAAATGAAATACTTCATTGCATTAAGGAAGACCCTCTAACGTTTCATGTTTTATTCCACTGATAACTGCATAATCATACGTCAAATTAACGAAGCAGCTATTCATAATTAAAGCCATTCATCAAAATAGCGTACTCTGCAATTTTATTACAATGATTTGCTCTAATAAATACCTGTGGAAATTTTCTTCCGAGAAATCTGCGATGGAATATGAGGACTTGCAACAGTGTTATTAAGTAACAAAAGGCAGAAATCATTCAATATGATAAATGTCTTTAATTCCAAACCTTAAATCGTAATTAAATGCCAGCATGAATAGTTGAAGACTGCCACGAAGATAGAGAAAATTGGAAGGATCATTTTTCTGGGTACGCGTGTAGGCGTAACCTATAAAAGAGAATTATTTGCCAACCAGTATTTTTAATTAGTTTTTAATAAAGTAATAGTTAATAAAATTAATTTTAAGTTAAAATAAATCTTTGTCACGCAATAATAATACATGATTTATTGCATAAATATTAAATCCCTACAGTCTGAGCAGGTATTATTAATCTAACGTTTTTAGGCTTCAGCCGAATGCGGTCAAGGAAGTTCATACGATGTTTCGATACATTTATTTCTAGTTCTTATTTTTGTTTATTTACTCATCAAATTTTGAGCAATAAAAAATTAAAAATCAAAAGTTTTTATTTTGAAGAGAAACAGTTGGAACTTATATTTTTAGCATTAAAATATATATTATGGGGAATATTCATGAGAATTTTCAATTTTTAAATGGAAACGATTACCGCATAAACGTCTTCCACGCAAAGCCACGGATGAAAATAAGAATTATACAATATGAGAAAAAACTGAAACTGTTGTTGCTAATTCTCCCTTTGCGATTAGTTTTTTTTTTTTTTTTCCTTTTCTATCAACCGCAACTGATTTTTTTTCTGTTTGGTACTACTTGATTGTACTACTCATATAGATAATATAATACGTGTGGGTTTAAAGCTTATAGCACTAGAAAGGTCTTATCGGTAAGACAATTGAATTTGTGACCTTTTTTTTACTTCCTATTACGCTCTAAAGGAAATAATGCTTTCACGAAAAAAATCTTACTCAAATTCCGGCTTAAAATACCATTTATTCTCCTCCAAATGAATGTTGAAAAGTTTTATCGGACTATTTGCACATGCCTATGTAGCTGCAAATGTTGAGGATAACCGAAACATCCATTTTGACCATTTCCGGGTTAATAACGACGGGCTTTTTTGTGATGTCTGTATGTACGTATGCATGTATGTGCGTATTTATGTACATACCTGCGTATGTATCTCGCATAACTCAAAAATTCGCAAATTATTTCGGGTAAATATGCGTCAATAATTGTTCTGAAGAAAAGAGATTGCTTTTAATGCATGCCTCTCTTTTGCGAAAAGATGCCGTAAGAAAAATTCTTTAACTAGTTACACGTTGTTATCAAAAGTCTCTGGCAGAGAAACGGTTTTCGATCGGAATTTCCTCAAATTCTTACATAAAACTGATATCAAGAAATTATTGGATTTCTTTGAACATCAATGCAACTTATTTGAATGTCAATGATAATGAAAAACATTAAACTAAAATGTAAAGGGTATGATTTCAAAATATTATGTGTAAGAATTTAAACAGTATGGTAAATGCCAAGCGCATCAAGAAGTAATTCAGTAAGTTATGAAATTCAGCGAAATACAATTATTAACGAGCTATTATGAATTTAAATATTTCTGTACGATGGAACATACGCATAGAAATCAAGTACCTACTAAATAAAATGCAATATTCTCCGAACTTCCAACTTATTTCCTTCTGACTAATGCTCTATTGTCTCAGTACTTTAAACTGATTTCTATTCACATACACTTAATATTTGTTTATCACTAATTGTTTACTGGTAGCTTAAGTAAAAATCGCAGCAACGGTACGGTTCAACTCGAGAAGATTTGTTATATTGAAAAATAATAATACTAAAAGTAGAATTATGATATAAATAATTGAATTTCAAAATTTTAAGTCTTTTTTAAGCGCTATTATTGCAATTTTATTCAAGGAATGATTCAAAAGACAAAGATATTTCTTTAACGAGTTTAAACGAAGGCAATTTCAGCGCAGCACACAAAAAATAAACATTATCAGCATTATGGCACTTTTCTATCTAATTTACATTAATATTTATTTAATTTTAAGACATTTAGTTTGAGGATGACTTTTTCTTTTACTGTACAGAGCTGTATTTTATTTTCTATCGTTTGGCCACTTACGTATTTTAACAGTTTATATTACAAATGTTTCTGTTGCAGCATAACGTCTAACCATTTCAGAGTAAAAATCTGTTAACTTTTTCAGTCCCTGGAGAGTTCAATGGACCTGCAAATGAAGACGAGATAATAACTTACAGCCCTGTCCGAAACAAACAAACGTTTTCATAACAAAAAATACTTTTCTTTTTACGCAAGAGAGATATGCTTTATTTTAAAATGTTGTTTTCATCCAGTGAAAAGTATTATTTAAAGTAACTTGATACCTATTTCCAGAAAGAAAAAATCGAACAAAAAGGATAACTAGCCCCCTGTTCAGTTAAAAATGAAAACCTACTGTTTGGCCGCTCTAGCAATGGAAATTGGCAAGCGGCCAAAGTTAAAATGATTTTATTTGAATGAATCTAGAAGGAAAAATGAAAATAATGAAGGCAATTTGACATTCTTATGTGTCTCTCCAACCTAATTTAATTACTATGTTCATTGAATAAAAAATAGTTATAAAAAATAGTCTCTATTTTAACAACAAAAATAAAATAAAATAAATCACTTCATTTGAAGCTGAAAAACATAAATGCTAAGCTTGAAATTGTGTTTTGAAAAAAGAAATCAACTCACTTGTTGTAAGAAATGTTAATATAAATGAAGCGGCAAGTGGATAAGGGTGATATGTGCCAATTTTTAAACTTATTTTTTACCATGGATGAAGGTGATAAGTTCTTCAGTATCATGTCCCCTTAGTCACAGAAATGGTTGGTAACTAAGAATATGACCCCGTTTTACCCGTTGAAAAAAATCCATTAAAAAAACACACAAAATTTTTTTGAAAGCTTTTTCGAGAAATTAAAAAAATTGTCACGTATCACCTTTATCCACTTGCCTCTTCAAATGTAAAAGAATGACTACTAATAATAATAGACATGTAAAAAAATGTTTACTGAGAAAAAATTGTTCCTTCTCCAGAACTGCGTTTAAGTAAGAAAAGAAAATGTATTGTGTTATCCTGCAAATTAATAAATGGATCTATTTCCGCCAATAAATCGGAAGTTTACCTTTTCATCGGTGCTCGTTGCTACCTTAATCATCGGTGATCATACTGTAGACTTTTTGTCAATAGTGCCAGTTCTTATCCATAATATTGGTTGAGTCGGATCTTTAACCATAGTGCTCTTATTTCATCTATATTTCTGTGACTAATGAAACGACTTTTCCAAAATTTCGTGAAACTGCTCTAAACTCAGTGCAATTAATATCCGCACACAACTTAACTCTTAAGTGCCCATAATGCTTCAATTCATCGCATTACAGTATCTATAAAGCGGTGGCTGAGAAAACTAACTGCTTGAACCATTTTTAACAGGAACACATTAGTGCAAGTTTGTTATTATAGACATTTATCAATCCACGCATTAATCCAACCAAAAAATTTAACTGCCAGATATATCTTCAAGTGAATTTCAGAAACTTCGTTTTAACTAAATTATAAATTACATAGTGTAAATGAGCCTTACATTTTTAAAGAGACTTTTATACCCTTAGAATGGATTACAAACCAAATTACTTAAGCATTCTATGATTATTAAGGATTAGTTTTTTTAATTACAATTTAAAAATGCCAAAAAAAAATAACTGTTGAGAAGAATTGAAGCGAAAACAGGATAGTGTTTGTAAATATAAATAAGTAGTAATTTAGAAAAGTCGGACTAATACAAATATAGAGTTGACAAAATAACTAAAATTATTTCTGCATCATTTACACTTATTGAGGATAGAAATACGGTATTTTTGAATTAATTGGATCTGTAGCAATGTTTTTTTTCTTTTTTTTTTTTTTTTTTGAAATATACCTCGAAAATTATATGTGGATTAACAATATAGTTACAAATTTGTTTTTGTATTAATACTTAGGTATAATTCCAAACTATCAAGCATATCACAAACGCGTAAATGGGTATGTGTAATCAGTAGAATTTGTTTTTACTGGAACTTGAAAACTTTTAACACGAAATGTGCCAACTTGTAGAGAAATATTTATTAATTTCCCAGTTTTAACACTTCAAAATGAAAAATCTAAAAAAAAACCCTGTCATCTTTTATGTTTTGGTTCATTAGAACTTCATCGTCACTTTTTTTTAATCTTAAAAATGTCATCTTGATTTTTATTTCAATGAAATCAAAAGCTCGAACACAGATAAGCTTTTTCTTTTTCTCATTATTATTGTCATAATTTCAGCCTTATTTTCCCTATGTCTATGAATGGCAGTTCAAGCTTTTGTTTCAGCTTCTAGCAGATTTTTTTATTTCGATAGTTTCTTTTCGTTTCCTTTCTTTGTTTTCTGTTTTTCCCCTTCAAAGCATCATATCCGTTTTTATAAATCTCAAAAAAAAAATAATAATATAATAATAATCATGAATCTCCTGACAAAGAACGGAAATAAAGTCTTTCCCACAGAAATTAATATTTAAATTTTTACATTCTTCGGGCATCAAAATGTGCTAGTAAACTCAATGCTTCAAGTGCTAGAGAAATCTTTCCATCTTCTGCGAATACTAATTTAATTTTTTTTGCTAATAGTAGTTGTAATCCTTAATATAAAAAAAGAAAGAGAGGAAGAAAATCGGCACAAGCATGAGTCTTAAAACAGCCCTATAAATTTCTAGCCAAATTTATCACATTCATAACTGTACTTAAAAAAAATACCTCTCTTAAATACATCAATTGTTTGAAATTTTGATCATACTTCGTTTAAAGAAAAATATTCTTTTCGATGGTATACGCCCAAAATGTCGCGGCCGGAATGTTGCGGGCCAAAATGTCGTGGCCAAAATGTCGCCGGGAAAAAATGTCGCGGGCCAAAATGTCGCGGGTCAAAATGTCGCCAGTCCAAAATGTCGCGGTTCAAAATGTCGCGGGAAAAAATGTCGCCGGTCCAAAATGTTGCGGGTAAAAATGTCGCCGGTCCAAAACGTCGCAGGTCCGAAATGTAGCCGATCCAAAATGTCGCCGGTCCAAAATGTTGCGGGTAAAAATGTCGCCTGTCCAAAATGTCGCCGGTCAAAAATGTCGCGGGCCAAAATGTCGGCAGTCCAAAATGTCACCAGTCCACAAAATGTCACCAGTCCAAATGTCGTCAGACAAAAATGTAGAAGGTCCGATATTGATACACTGTCCCAAAAATTAAAACATACGAAAAGGCTTTTTTTCACCAAATTAGCAAAAGATTGTTAATTGCTGTTGATGAACGTGTGCGTTAACAATAGCATGAACTAAATTTTTTGAAAAATACTATAAAAATTTACCCTTTCGGCTTGTAACTGTTTCGAGCGTTTTCCAAGAAACAAATAGTTCTTAAATAAGCGTAAGTTATTTATTTACAATAGCTTATTTCACCGTGACTCGCTATCTACCAACTTTAAAACGAATGGATTAGCAGCCCAAGACAAGTTTAATTAATATCGAAAAGAAAATTGAAGTTTTAAGAAAGAAGTTGAAGAATAATGGAATGAATAAGACAGATATACAATGTTTGAAACTTGGCTTTTGTCAAAATTTCTTACATGATGGAAAGCAAGTCTATATTATTTAGTAATAGAGATGTTTTTATTTTCTTCTACATATAATGTTTAAAATAAAATATTGAATCAGTGAAAAATTGTTAATTTTGAAGAATTTATTAGATCAGTGAAAAATTGTTAATTTGGAAGAGTTTACACGTTCTGACATGTGCTGAATTCAATTTTGCCGTTTTTTTTAAAGGAAAATGTGTAAGTGTATATCTGCGTGACACATTTTTAGGGGGCGACTCTACCTCAAAACTTACTGCATGAATTAAGATAAAATTTGGTACATACATGTACCAATATGTGATTCAGTGTTGATTGGTTTTTTCCACTAGTTCTTCCAAGGGAGTTTTTACATACAAGAATGTAATGGAACGTTTTCAGCATAGCGTGATTACTATGTCTGAAGAAGGTTCAGACTTGGGCTGTAACATCGATGTCTATATTTTGGAAACATCGATGTTGTTGGAAGAACATCGCTATTTTTACCATCGATGTTTGAGGGTCGATGTTTTTCCAACATCGATGTTTTGGGTTTGATGTTGCTTTCGATGTCGATGTTTTATAATCCAGCAAAGAAAACCAAAGGAAAATATACGATAAGCATACTCATTAAAAAGTTTTCATGTTTAATCAAAAGTTGCAATATTAACCTCATTTGGGAAAAAATTCCATAATTATTAGCAATGTTTTGTTTTCAATGTTCCGATGATGAAACATCTCAAATTTGCCTTTACCTTTTTTTTACCTATTAATTGTTGTTGTTTCGCATTCAGTGTTTTTTTTTTTTTTTTTTCGATGTCCTTTTTACATTTCAACAAAAAATAATAAAAATATGCGATAAAATAGATTCATATTTCTCTAACCACTAGTTGCAATTAAAGTTTTTTTTAATAACTAGCGTTGATTTACGGTCAATGATTTTTAAACATCGTTGTTTTGCATTTTTTATTTTTTTTTTCGATGATGTTTTACATTTCAGCAAACAAAAAAAAGTTTTATAAAAATATGCGACAAAAAAAGTTATACAGTTAATCAACAGTTGCAGTATATATCTCGCTGAAAAAAGTTTTGTTGTAAAGCGTCGATGTTGGAAAACATGGATGCTTTTTTGTCGATGTATCAATACCATCGATGTCCTTATTTTCCAACATCGATGTCTTAAAACATCGATGTTTTGCCTTCGATGTCGCAACCCTAGTTCAGACGAAATCAAATAAAAAATTGGCCCACAGGAAGCGTTCAGACGATACGCCGTAGCATCGATAAAGCAAAGCAATTGAACTTTTTATTTTTCATTGTGTGAGAGATTTATATCAAGAAGTAATGCAAGTATTTCCGAAAGCAGAATACTGCTAAATCGGCGACGTACGTCGCAGAACAGAGATCGAGGCTGCAGAACAATTCCATTCAAAATTAAGCAACCAAAAAAAAAAAAAAAACGTTATAGTTCAAAAGCGCGCGCAAAAAAAAAAGTTGTCGTTCGAAAGAAAAAAATAATAGCCCATGTCTCGCAGAGCAGCAGGCAGGCAATAATGTCGGCGCCATAGCCTGCCACGTGCCATATAGACCACAGAAGACGCGCGGACGACTTGACTTGAGCTTCTGAGGACCTTCCTGTTTTTTCTGCAGAACTTCCATGATGACCACTTGCGCAGGCTTCGTTTGAAGTTCTGCAGTCCTTCTTATTTGGGCCGCAGAACTTTAGCTACGAAACTTGCAGTACACATTCGTTATTCAAATAATGTTTCCAACGATTATTTTTTTCCGCATGAGAATCGCGGGGACGCAAACTTAGTCTGAAATTCTGCGAGCCTTCACATTTTGGCCGCAGATCTTAAGTGACGAAGCTTGCGGTAGGTACACAAATCATTTCTTCAAATTATGTTTGAAACAATTTTTTCGCAAGAGAGTCGCAGGGGCGCAGATTTTCAATTGAAGTTTTGCAGGTCTTCACATTTTATCCGCAGAACTTCAGTGACGACACTTTGTTTTTCTAAACCATGTTTCCTCATGAGGGAATCGCGGGGAAGCAAGCTTCGCTTGAAATTCTTCGGGCTTTCACATTTTGGCCGCAGAACTTCAGTGACGAAGCGTGTAGTACAAATAGTTTTTCAAATTATGATTATTATTCAACAATTAATTCTTCCGCATTAAAGAGTCGCGGGGAACTGAATTCGTTTGAAGTTCTGCTGGGGGAATACACATTTTATCCGCAGAACTTCAGTGACGAAACTTGCGGTACAAATTAGGTATTCGACAAACATTTTTTCCTCGTGAGAGAATCGCGGGAGGGGTACTCGCTTGAAGTTTCTGAAAATGATACCCCCTTGACCCCCTTAAATGACGGTCCTAGTTCCTATAAATTTGACGCTTCCTAACTAACAGAATCATAAGTAACTGGAATAGGGAAGTTTTCGATTTTTACTTTCTTCTATATCTAATATATAGAAGAAAGTATTGGTTTCGTGAAAATTTTCGAATGTCGAATTTTGACGGATTTGCACGTTTTGAGGTGCGCTGAGTCCATTTCGACCATTTTTGGAAAATGTCTGTCTGTGTGTGTGTGTGTGTGTGTGTGTGTGTGTGTGTGTCTGTGTGTGAGTCTGTATGTGTGTGACCAGTTTTTGTGGCCGCGCTAGAGCAAAAACTACTGCATGAAATCGAACAAAAATTTTTGCACATATGTACCACCATGTGAACTGGTGCACCTGACTTTGTTTAGCGAATTCCTCCAAGGGGGGTGGAGCAATCGCACGTGTTCTGCGCGGGAGTGAGTGCTATATCTCAGGAAGTGACCGGCGGAATCAAACGAAAATTGGTCCATAGGTAGACCCTACTGAGTACAGGTGCTGATTCAATTTGTTTGTCAATATCTCCAAGGGGGGTGGAGCAATCGCACGTGTTCTGCGCGGGGGTGATTGCTATATCTCAGGAAGTAACCGGCGGAATCAAACGAAAATTGGTCCATAGGAAGACCCTACTGAGTACAGGTGCTGATTCAATTTGTTTGTCAATATCTCCAAGGGGGGTGGAGCAATCAAAAGTGCTTATTTTGTCATTGCACCTACTGTATCTCGGGAAATATTGCTGCGATTTGAATGAAATTTGGAATAACACTAACTCAATATGGAAGCAAGCATCGATTAAATTTTGTCGCCAATCTCCTCAGGGGGAGGATGGGGTGATCTTTGCGCTTAGTCAACAATGCGAAAAATTAATTCATTAAAAAATCGCTTTCACGCTATTTAATTATCAAAACAGCTGAAAACTTTCAATGATTTGAAATTTTTAACTGTTGCCAATTTCTTTTTACTAACAAATAAAATGTTTGCAATTTATCTAAACAAGGCTTTTGCAATGATTTCCAATTTCGCTCGTTGATTCTGAATTTGCAGGGTTATTACGATAATTGGGAAATTGTAACTGTCTCCAATTACTCGGGCGAGTACGTATTTTATTTTGTAACCGGAATTCATAAGATAGATATAGAAGAAAGTTTCGTGACGGCCACGACAGCTAGTTTAATTTTATTTTTAAATCACAGAGAAACACACACGAATCATGGGGGAAAAAATTTCGATACAAAAATTAATTTTTAATAAAAATATTTTCTAAGATTAAGCGACTGTGACGTCATAAGGCTGGTAGATTTTTCGCTTTTTGACCGCGAAGTTCCAATCTTTAGTGAGAAACTTTACGAACGGCCAGAGCGGAAACCAGTTCACCGTACTTTCTGAATGCTGTTCCCCAAGGATGCCGGTAGTGGGCAAAGTCGCCAAGTAATTCCTCTCCAAAAAATTAAGTATGGTTTTCGCTTCAAAATGTTTTAAAACAATCATCGCTGACAGGTCATTGGATTACCCTTTGACAAATCTTGTTTCCATAGCGAATTAATAGACCTAAACTAATTGATAACGTACGGAAAAATAACTTTGAAATAAAAAAATAATGTAGCTGCATTACAATTTTTGCGGGGGAAAGGCTGAAATTATAGCTATCTCGCGTCACTTGTTTCGTTTTTCGAGGCGTGATTTTTTGCTCCTGAATTTTTTAAAAATGAATTAAAAATCAATCATTGGGCTTTAAAATCCAGAAATGGTGAATTTTTGTGTTTTGTAAGTCTCTTAACAATATCTAGTAGTCAAAAGTGGGAGATTTAATAGTTAGAAACTAGGATGGAATGACGGAAACGTTGCGTTAGAATGATCATACCAATTCAAGATTCTCTCAACTCTCA
>JAXGGA010019966.1:0-19062 GCA_038373865.1 Uloborus plumipes
TTCAATATAAATTGCAGCAAATGGCTTGAGTGAACGAATTTAGCTTTTAATTTATCGTTTGCTGGTTGATCTTTGTCGATGTTTATTGTTTTTATTATCATTGTGAAGAATAATGCACGAAATTTCTATGACTAATACTTAAAATTTTTAGGATCAGTTGAGTTTAAAAGAAAAAATTGCTCCAAATATACTTTTGCAATGTGATTATTTATTGTTGGACTGTAATTTGCAGCAATAATTGCATTTAATAAATAATGAAAGACAATATTAAAAATTATTTTTTTGGCGACTTTTTTACAATTTGGCATTCAATTCTATTTCAGTATATTTACTTCTATCTTATTGCGATATTGCAACGTTCTTTCTAAAGTATGTCATTTCGGAAAATGTATTATTTTGTTTTTGAAGTTAGGAAAGAAAACTTTCTTCTTCTTTTAAACTTTGGTAAGATTTCTGTTGGTTTCTGTGAGCAACAAAATTTTTCTTATTTTTTCTTTTGGCTTATTTTTGTGCACCTATCTTTGGGGTTGCATTCGAATGTCCCCAAGGGGGTGATTTACCCCTTTTATGGGGTAATCAGGGCTTTCAATGCAGACCAAAGTGATATGAATTGGCGCGACCACTTGGCGATATCTCGCCAAGCTTTTGGTCACCAAGTGTTTGACGCCAATTTGGCGACATATCGCCAAGTTGGCAATAAATTTAGCGGAAAAAAAAATTTTTTTGGGTTCAATTTGGCGCTATTGGCGATATTTTGCGAAAAATCTACTGAATGATGTTAAAATCGGCGATATTTAGGAGATTAATCATTGTAAAACATTTTTTTGCATTGTTTCGTGGCAAACTAGGGATGCAAATGTTTGAATTGTTATCTTACTCACTTCAAGCACTATTTTAGCACTTAAGGCATCTACTAAGAAATTTACACGTAAAAGGAAGTAGTGTAGGGTCCATACCAAATTTTTATATCATACTTTGAAGGAATTATAGTTGAATTATAACTAAAATAGAGTATTTTTTTCTGCTATATCATTTTTTTACAAATGAACTTTTAATTTTATACCACGGGCAAAGCCGTGCGGGTACCGCTAGTCTACTAATAATAAAGCTGAAGGTGGTTCTGTCTGTCCTTCTTTCTGTCTGTCTGTCTGTCTGTTACGCGCGTAGCGCCAAAACCGTTCGGTCGATTTTCATGCCACTTGGCACAAAATTAGTTTGTAGCATGTAGTTTTGCACCTCGAAGCGATTTTTCGTAAATTCCATTTCGTTCTTTTTCTATTCGAATTCTTAGTGGAAATTCGATAAAATAGGGAAGAAATATTTCACACACATTTTCAAGTCTTATGTCATTCGAAAGCTTGGAATTTTCTGCACAAAATGAAGTTTTTTCGAAGTTTCTACGATCATCAGGAGAGCTGTAACAATTGTTTTTAGAATCCCGAAATTCAAGGCTTACCTTCAGTAAAGCAAGCCAAACGATTCTAAAATGGTTGAACTTTAGAATAAAATTTGTTTGAAAAGAGAGATAAAGGCTGCGTTCAGAGTATTCGCCCGGGCCGCCCGGGCGTTTAAGCCGTGACGTCATAAATAGCTGCCCGGGTCGAGCCCGGAAAGTTGTGGTCTGAACAGCACTTGTGCCTTTCGGGAAGAAACAAAATGGCGGACACAACAGCAGAAAGTTACGCGGCGGTCAATGCAGGAACAATCCTGCATTCGCTCCTATATTTCAGCCCAAAATGATACCATTCTTAACCTTGGCGGCAATTATTGTTCATCTACCGTCATGGTTGAGCGTGGGATCGAAATGACTTATCGAATTTAATGAGAAATATGTTATTTTAAATGAAGGAATTTACGATGAAATAGGCCTAACAGTAAGTAAAGAATTTCATCGATCTCGCTTATCTGACAGGATTGTTCCTGCAATGACCGATTCTCAAGGAAATGTACCATTTCAGATTCATCACAGCAAATAGCGAGCGTATTTGTGACCATTGTGTGTGTGTTTTCAAGATTTTGTTTTAGTCACTCTTCGTAAATCCTAGCAGACGAAAGAGCAATAAATTTCAGCCAATGAGCATCATCCTTTGCTAAACGCCCAAACACGTGACTTATCTGCCCAGCTAAATTTCCTGGGCTGCTTGTGCTTGAGCCCGGGAAGCTCGGGCGTCTACTCTGGACAGCATTTGGGAAATTCGGGCGTTCCAAATGGCAGCTCTGAACGCTTTGGGAAGAACCCGGGCTTCCCGGGAAGCTCGGGCGCGTACTCTGAACGCGCCCAAAATGAATTATTTTATCAACGGAAATCAATTTTTCATGTTGTTACTATGGTTACGTGTTCATACTTATTTTTGTTTCTTTCTTTTTCCAGGGTTGCCAGCGTCTATCTTCGTAGGCTACGGCCAGACGTAGTATTTTTGATTCTACGGTAGTATTTTTTCGGCCCAAATAAGGAGCGTAGTATGTTTCTGGCAACCCTGTTTCCAATACACTAATGACTTAAAAGATTTGGCGGATTTTTTTTTTTTTTTCATTTTCATAGATTTCGCATTTCAGCAACATTGATTTTGGCAACGTTTGGAAACAGTAGTATTTTGTAATATTTTTTTTAGAGGAGGCGTAGTTTTTTTTTGTTCCAATTCTCTGGCAACCCTGTCTTTTTCCCGGTGAAGCGGTGAAGATGCTTTGGGACCCTGCTTGGCGCGTTTTCAAAAAGTCAACTACGCCAAATAGCTAGGGTTACCACGCTTGGCGCGCCTATCGTTCATTTAGCGAGAAAAGGGTACCTAAAGCACAGATTAACGAAATATCGTATCAATTGCGATATTGCATCGTTTTTTTAAAGTGTTTCATTTCGGAAAATGTATTGTTTTGTTTTTTAAGCTAGGAAAGAAAACTTTCTTCTTCTCTTAAACTTTGATAAGATTTCTGTTGGTTCCTGTTATCAACAAAATTGTTTTATTTTCTCTTTTGGCTTATTTTTGTCCATCTCCCTTGGGGTTGCATTCGAATGTTCCAAGGGGGTGTTTTACCCCATTTGTCGGGTAAATCAGTGTTTTCAATGCAAGGTGATATGAATTGGTTAACAAAAGTGATATGAATTGGCGCGACCACTTGGCGATATATCGCCAAGCTTTTGATCGCCAAGTATTTGACGCCAATTGGCGAAAAAATTTTTTTTTTTTGATTTAGGTTCAATTTGGCGCTGTTGGCGATATTTTGCGAAAAATCCACTGAATGATGTTAAAATCGATGATATTTAGGAGATAAATCATTGTAAAACATTTTTTTGCATTGTTTCGTAGCAAACTAGGGATACAAATGTTTGAATTGTTATCTTGCTCACTCCAAGCACTATTTTAGCACTTAAGGCATCTACTAAGAAATTTACACGTAAAATTAAGTAGTGTGGGGTCCATATCAGATCATTATATCACTTTGAAGGAATTATAGTTGAATAAAACTAAAATAGAGCATTTTTTCTGCTATATCAATTATTTTACAAATGAACTTTTAATTTTATACCACGGGCAAAGCCGTGCGGGTACCGCTAGTTTTAAATAAAAAGGAGAATTTTTTTTCCCTGAGAAATATTCCAGTTTTTACCTGTGAGGTCAAATGTAAAGAAACATTTCTTTTCATAATTTTTCTGTGGTCAAAGGAAAAGCGCGATGTATCCAAAAGAGCGATGTATAACGAGGCGCGATGTAACGAGGGGGTTACTGTATTTCTTCCATATCAAACTAAGATTATTTTATTTAAATGCGCTTTTGTGTGTGTGTGTGTGTGTGTGTGTGTGTGTGTGTGTGTGCGTGTATTTCTAAAGATCTTGTCACTTATTTTGTAAAGAAATAAATTAAAAAATGGTTAATGGGGGGTATAAGGGATGCCCCCCCTCCCACAAGCTCAATGGCGCAAATTCCCCCCAAAAATTTTCACAACCCTCTTGTACTTTTACTTTTTATTTTTACCCCTCTTTTTTATTTTATTTACTTTTTTAAATATTATTCATTTATCTTTTAAAATTATAACTGTTATTTTTTATATATAACTAATTTTTTAAAAGCTCGAATAATGCGCAGAATATAATCGCGTTTTTCTCCTTCCAGACATTCCAAGCACCACACACACACGCACATAAAAAAAAAGAATAATAAATAAATAAATGGATAAAAAATAATAAAGAAATAAAAAAAATAATTTAAATTAAAAAATAAATTAATGAATAATTTTTATTTGAAAAATCAGTAAATAATTCAAAATAAAAAAATAAATTACTAAATAATTAAAATAAATTAATAATTAGCTTAAAAAGAATTAACCATACCCCCCCCCCTGTGAGCACTCCTGAATGGTATATTTTAATTAATTTTGTACCTTCGGCAGTGGCACCCGCTACTACAAGAGTACAAACAAGTGTGAGAACAGAGCCGCGCTAAATTACTCAAGCCGCAAGCGGCAGCCTTCCCACTTTTTCCTTTTTTATCTCCCTGCCCCATCGCATCGGAAACAAATGCCATTAAACCCAACAAAACACGCAATGCTCTCCGGCCACTTACCTGTTCCGCGGACCCCCTTCGATCCTGGGGTGCCCAGGAAATGGAAGCGAGGGACCCTCGGGGTCCACTCGCCTCCCGCGCGGTGGCTTCCGTTGTTTTTTTTCCCGCCGAAAAGAGAGGATACCCCCGCGGGTTCACTTGTCTTCATTTGTTTCGTATCGCCGATCATCTCGTTCGTTTATTTGTTTTCCCGCCTCTCTCACCCCCACTGGGGGAGTTTCGTTCCCCTCGCTTTCCGGGCGATTCTCTTTGTTTTAGTGGCATAGTTTCTGGTCACGCGTGGGAAGGATATTAGGGATATTCGATGGCTGATGTAAATAGGTAAGGAGACTTCCCGTTGTAATAATGGTACTTAGATCTAAATTAGGAAATTGTGATGTAACACTTCCTATCAATGATGTCGTCACTCTTTCACACATTTAATTAAATGAAATTGCAGCGCGTTCTGTTACACTAGAACTTGTTAAGATAAACTTTTTATTTTATGCTGTTAGAATTTATCGATTGCAGTTCTTTACATTTTTTTTCTGTTAATTTATTATCGTTTGCAATATTTTAGACTTCTGTGCGTCATTGAATTTAATTCTTTTGTGCTATTATTTTATTATTATTATTATTTTTGTTTTTATTTCATTATTATTATTATCATTATTATTATTATCATTATTATTATTATCATTATTATAATAATAATTATTATTATTACCATTTATTATTATTATTATTATTGCTATTATTATTATTATTATTATTATTATTATTATTATTATTATTATTATTATTATTGCTATTATTATTATTATTATTATTATTATTATTATTATTACAATTATTCTTTATTATTATTATTATTATTTTATTATTATTACAATTATTCTTTATTATTATTATTATTATTATTATTATTATTTTAGTGGTAACGATAAAAGACATTAGAAGGATTATTCAACTGTGGATAATCGGGAGTTTAATGTATACATTAAAAAATATGAAATGCCCAATGTTTACCCATCCACTTGATTTAATGTTATCTTGAATGACTGTATTCAAGTTGCTGGAAACCAGGAGTGAATCTAAATAGGTATGAGGGTCACATTACACAGTGTCGGACAGTGAGCCCCTTTCCAAGTCTTTCAACTCCTCAAAAGGTCACTAAAGGTGAAGACTCAAAAACGACTTCCCGTCTGAGGCTAATAATGTTTATCAGATCAGTAACACGATTTATTTGAAGGAAAGTTGTCTTTCTAAGCATCATTTAATGCGAATAATTAATCTTTTAATTTTTACGCGCTGCTCTCCCAAGCATCCTCACTCTTTCTTTGTGTCCGGTTCATTCCGGCTGCAGGTAATTAAACATAGCGTTGAAAAGAACACGCCCGAGGGAAAAAAAAATCATGGATCATTAACGCTGCTGCCCTTTGATGAAGAAAAAAGAAACGTACAAATGTTTTGTGTTAAAACATCATTAACTTTCGATCAGATATAGTTTTACAGATTTACCATGACTTTGTAGACTTTTTCGCATGAACTTCACTTTATAAAAAAAAAAGGTCCAGTTGCATTTTGCTCTTACGAGCCTCCGTTTTACAAATAGTACATGGTGTTAGGAACTAAGATCAAGTCAGAATATTGGAAAAAATTATAAACTGTTATAAGTCATTTTAATCTGTTGAATACTCCCACCATTATAAAGGCAGTTCATGACTTTCCGTCTATTAGTTCATGACTTCCCGTCCTTAGATTTCTAGCAATGACTTATCATGTCTAGAAAATGACACCGAATATTATCAAGTCATCAAACGCGGCCATCTTCCAAAAGGCGAAGTCTAAATGCTATTTAACATTGAAAAATGGCATCAGCCTTCGTCAGTTTATAAAAGCAGGGGGAAAATAAAAGGCCAACTTTCACTGCCCCAAATAACACAAAAGAGAGGATCAACATAAATATGTAGCACAGCACACACGAGGGCTGCTTTCAGTTTCTGTGGCATTCCGCTTGTAATGGCCCCGCAAAATGAGAATCACTTTCTTTTCATTTCGCCATGAGCGAAACCAAATACATTCGCCACAATTGAAAAGAATTCCCCATTTATGCACCCCCCCCCCCATCCGGCCAGCACAGAACAGCGTTCGACTTGTAAACCGGCGGGAATTCTTTGGCCGCGCGGGATTAGGGAAAGCCGGACGCTTCCATTGAGAAAGAGCCTGATGATCATTCGGTTTTTCTGCCGTCGCTTCCGTTTGTTAAAAACTAATGGCAGGAATGGGCTGTTTTGTGAGCATGCTTTCGGTGAAGGAACGGAAAAAAAATGAATTTTAAACGCGTATTGGAAGATGGGTTATTATACAACCAAACAGGGATCGACTTTTGATCGTCAATAGTGAAAATTTACCAGTGGTAAGTCCCTCAAGGGTGTTCCGATCGCCCCCATTGCCCCTCCACTGTATCCGTCTCTAAGACTGCTGACAAATATTGGAAGTATTTGGTATCCGTCTCTTTAAATTCATGCATCACTTATTGTAATATGCGCAGCAGTTTCGAAGACATGATTTGTTGAAATCGGGTCCATCATTTGTGCCCACTCTGTATAGAAACCATTGGCAGAGTTTAATTGTAAGCAAAAAGATGAATATAGGCAAAAGCCTGCAACATTGAGCTTTTGTAATTGAACATTTTGCCCAACATGCTCACACATTGCACATTTGTGTAGGGGAGAGGGGGGCACATGTGAACAAAAATGACATTTTTGTATATTTTTCATTATTCATTTGAGATATAAAAGAAACAAGTGCTGTACATGATAAATCACACATTTACTAATACTTTCATGCAGTTACCTTTCTTCTTCAACATTGAATTCCACCCAAAAAAATAAGTCCAAAATATGTTAAATTTTGTTCACATCTGCCCCAGTGGAGGGGCAGTTGTAAACATGCCTGGGGCACAAGTAAACACGGGTACATAAATGGAAATAAAATACACCTAAGCATATTTTTAGGTATACTGCTTGTTACACATTAACAAACACTTACAATGAAAATATCAAGTTAGTTATTCAATGTGATTAATTGACTCAATTCAACGAACATTGTAGCCTTCAAGTTTTACAGAAAAAGAAACAGAAGATGCAGCTGGACATGTGCCACCTAAAACTGAAGGTGGTGGTAATTTTAGCAGAATATCATTAGAGTGCTTACCATCGATGTATCATCTGCTTTTGGAAACATAAAAGTTTCATTCATAGTGATTTTTTTTTTTTTTTTTTTTTGTAGTGAATTCTACGAGGACAAAGTCATTCACAGCTACATTTTCTGGTGCAAGGTTGACTTCAGCACAAATTTCTTAATAGTTGCGGTCTTTAAAACTAATATCGGACTCGGCGTCACTTACTACAACTTTTAACTACTACAACTTACTACAACTGTTCCTTTTTCAACAGTTTAGCAAGTTTAACTTTCTTTTCTTTGCAACTCTTGCAAATTTCAATTAAATATTGAGTATTGAAACTTTTAATTATTCAGTATTTATTAATTAAACTATTCAATATGTAAAAAAAACAACTATTTTTTAAAATTAAAATAACTAAATACCATTATGGGGCACAGATGAACTGTTCACATCTGCCCCTACATAAAGTGTTCACATGTGCCCCTTATCTCAACTTAGGCCTAATTTGGTAAAAAACTATATTTTTTTCTTCAATTAAAAAAAAAATAGTGCATGAAAACTCTCCTAATTAATGCCACTTTAAGACGAATAAAGTTCAAATTACAAAAAAAAATAGTTTTGGATGTGTTTTTACTCGGAGAAATAGAACATAAAAGTATATTGGCACCTCCCAAAACATAAGATCTTTGATAACTAAAAAACAAAATGATTTAGATTTTTGAAATTTCATGCAGGATATAGTACTTGAGTTACCATCGACATAAATTTTTTTCAGATTTTTCTCTTCACGTTAACTGGGTAAAATATCGTTTGTTCACATGTGCCCCTGTTTACATGTGCCCCCCTCTCCCCTAACTAAATTTTATCAAAAAAATAAAATAAAACGGGATATATTTCTTTTCAAATTCATATATCTCTTATTAAAATATATGCAACTGTTTGAAAATATGACTTTTTGAAATCGGGTCCATCGTGTGCTCTTTTTCTGTGCATGAGTCATTGGCAGAGTTTAATTGTGTACAAAAAGATGAATATCGGCAACAGCACTGTTCGAATACATGACCAGTACGGATTAGGAAGTAACAAAAGGCTTCAGCATTGAGCATTTATAATTGAACATTTTTAAGAATGTGCTCACACTTTGCACATTTGCGTGACTAGACTTCATTAATAAAAAAAAAAATAAATAAGCAATAAAAAAAACCTTGATACATATATTTTTTAATTTCTGTATCTCTCGTTGTTATATGAACAATAGCTCCAAAAATATGATTGTGCTCAGCCTGTATATGAACTATTGGCAGAATTTAATTATGCGCAAAAGAATTGCTACTGCCAATAGGCAATACCAATGTTATTCTGTTGCTAATAAAGATTGGCAACAGAATGAATAGCAGACTATGATATCGAATAACAAAAGGCTTCAACATTGAGCATTTAAAATTGAACATTTTGCACAATATGCTCATACAATGCGCATTTGTACACTGCCAAAAAATGTACTGTTTTTTTACAGTATAATACTGACAGCCGATGTTCCAATTTAAAGCTGCAAAATTGCACAGTAATGAACTGTAAAACTAGCCATTTTACAGTTTCTTACTGTAAAATTAGGAATTTTACAATTTATTGACGTAAAATTTAGCTGTATTTTACTGTAAAAGCAACACTGTAATACTGGAAGCAGAGGTTCTAGTTTAAACCCGTAAAATGCACGGTAATAAACTGTAAAATTGGCAATTTTGCAGTTTATTACTGTAAAATCAGTAATTTTTAGGTAATTACTATAAAATGGGCTATATTATACTGTAAAAACAGCATTCATTTTTTACAGTGTGTAACTGATCAAAATAAAAAAAGGTCATATTTCTTTTCAGTTCACGTATCTCTTATCGCAATACGTGTAACAGATTGAAAAATATGACTATTCAAGACCAGGTCCATTGGCCGAGTTTAAGTATGTAAAAAAAAAAAATAAATAAAGATTGGCAACAGCAATGTTCGAATGAATGACCAATGATTAAACCCTGGAAACGGGCGCTCTCACGTCATTGCGCCATTTTGCTACATGAGATGTCGACACGGGACGAAAACGTCGAAATTGTCGTATCTCACGCAGAATACCTCGACTTCCACCGTGTTCGCATCCGGCCGTAAATGATGTCATAATTCTATTAACAAACGCCGGTAATTGAAAGGGAAGAGATTTATTGTAATAGTCCTACTCGATGGCTGTATAGAATTAGGCTAAATTAGTGATTCTCCGGTTAAATTGTTGGTGGGGAGATGTAGTAAATTTATTATTCCTTAAGCATTGGAGTTCGTAAGTGTTCTAATTCAATCTAAAATCTTCAATTGAGAATTTCAAGAAATATGATTTTTTAAAATTTTTGTTCGGTAAAAATTTTATTTAATGCCTGAAATCTCTCTGTAATTCTGGGAAAGGGAGGACTACACTGCCGAAAATAAACTGGTGTTTTTACAGTATAATACTGGCAGTAGAGGTTCCAATTTAAAACTGCAAAATGCGCAGAAATAAACTCTAAAGTTAACAATTTTACAGTTTATTACTGTAAAGCAGCAATTTTAGTTTATTACCACAATTTTAGTTTATTATCACAAAATTAGCTGTATTATACCGTAAAAACAACAGTATAATACTGGCAGTAGCGGTTCCAGTTTAAAACTAAAATGCACAGTAATAAACTGTAAAATTAGCGATTTTACAGTTTATTACTGTAAAGCAGCAATTTTACAGTTTATTAGTGTAAAATTAACAATTTTACAGCCTATTACTGTAAAATTAGCTATTTTTAAAGCTAGTTACTATAAAATTAGCTGTATTATACTGTAAAAACAACATCAATTTTTTACAGTGTACCTGTATTTTTTCTTTTCCAAAACATCACTTGTGCGAAATCTCGTTGATAGTTACGTTCCAAAGAGGGAAGAGGCTATACTTTGGAGCTCCAAGCCGCACATTTAGTTCAATAATACTGCCTCTTAGTGCAAATTTTTAATTTTTGGTTTAATGGCGGTTTTGCAGCGCTAACATGTTTGACTATATAGGGGCGCTAACATGTCTATATAGGGGCCTTAGGCAACCCTAGCTACAGTGAAAGCAACAAATGCAACAATGAAAGTTTAAAGTAAAAGTCAATAAACTGGATCCAAAGTGGTTGAACTTAAGCTTGATGCGTCGCCCTGCCTATATAGTGGCTCTAGTCCCGACTACAGCCTACATTTTATAAAAAAGTACAATCATTAACTCCTGCGAGTGAAACTGAAAGAAATTTTTGATTTTCTGATCCCAGAACATGGAGTTAATGAAGTTATACTGATCAAAACTTCAACTGTTCCGTTAGGCTCATGAATATTCGATCCACCCAATTTTAAGGTCAAGTACATCGATATGAGGTAGTGTATCAGCTTTTTCATGAAATTGGAACTATCGACAATCAGGTTTTTTTCTCGAAAAGGCACATCATTTCGTTTTTAAGCGATACTACATATCCAAAATTTAAATGGCGATATTGATTTTTTTTTACATAAAAATTTCTTACTATGGCGCATAATCTATAATGACTTTGTGCTTAATTACGTACCCAGAAAATATGATTAAAATGATTTGCTGTTACACTGGAAAAAATGAACTGTTGTTGTTACTCAGTATGATACTGGCAGCCGAGGTTCCAATTTAAAACTGTAAAATGCTCAGTAATAAACTGTAAAACTAGCAATTTTACAGCTTCTTACTGAAAAGTTAGCAATTTTACAGTCTATTGCGTGAAATTCAGCTGTATTATACTGTATAAATAACAGTATAATACTGGCAGCAGAGGTGTCAGTTTAAAACTGTGAAATGCACAGTAATAAATTGTAAAATTAGCAATTTTTCATTTTATTACTGGAAAATTAGCAATTTTAGTTTATTGCTATAAAATTAGTTGTATTATACTGTAAAAACAACATTCATTTTTTACAGTGTAGTCTAATTAGTTTTTCCATCTCCTGAACATTTTTAGAATATGGATTTGAGCCCCTTTGTCCTTCCTTATGCCGTTGTTGAGCTGCATGTATGAAATGCTCCACTGAATAACGTCTGGGTATGCTAATCAAGACAGCACAGAACACTAAAACGCCAGAAGAAAAGAATAATCCACGTAAAATAACTTCCTGAATCGTTCGCGAGAACAAAACTTGCAATTTCACTAACTAGCCACAGATAATTGAAAGGGAAGAGGCGAAAAAAATCTATTAAAACAAAAACCTCTTTGGAGCTTCCGTGCAGAAGCAAAAGCTTTGAGCCAAATCACACCTGTAATTTAAGCAGTCCAATCTGCTCACGGAATGATCTCTTTTCCTCGGCTACAAATTACAGCGCCTAATGCCTAGAGCCGAGTTTTGTAGGCCGTATTAATGCTCAGCTGAGGACACTAATTTGCCCATCTGGCCCTTTCCCATGGTTCTGCTCCCCCCTCCTTATCCTAATAGGACCACACCCAAGCTGATACCATTATTAGGCTCGTAAAAGACACTGACTTTCGCTTCGCACATCGTGCGCACGGTCACGTCGCTAGTTGGTAAAAAAAAAAAGGTTTCTGTGCATAGGGTTTTTTTTATAATCCCCATTTAAGTCGCAAATGGATCTTTATGGAAGTGTGCACCCCCCCTCCCGCTTCGTGGAGACTCGAATAAAGCTACTGATTTCCTCTAAAGCAGAGGAAAGTACCTGTAGAGCTTGGGACAAGTTAAAACCAGTGGTTGGAAAAACTACAGATTTTTCGTAGCGAACTACAACTACAACTACTTTCTTATAAATGTAGTTAACTACAGCTACAACTACTTTTTTTTATATGTAGCGAGCTACACTACTTTTGAAATGTAGTTGATACTTCGCTACTTTTTAAAAAATAAATAAATAAAAAGAATACACCCTTTGAGGATCTACCGAAAAAATTCGAAAGGTGGTTTAAATTTAAAAAATACCTCATTCGAATATGGAATAGAAATAGGAATTGTCTTTGAACTTATTTGTTACTTTTCCTTTTTGTTCCTTTTTTTGCTAAAATTTGTCCTTTTTAGATTTTTTTTACAATTTTTACGAATATTCGCCACTAGAACCACCTTGTTTTTTTCCTTCGTTCTCTTTTTGCTTAAATTTTTTTCATTTATTATTATTTTTCTTAAATTAAAAAGTAGTTTTCAGAAATCGCTACAAACTACTATTTTTTTGCATCGCGCTACTCACTACTCTACTTTTTTCAAAAATTAGTGCGCTGCACTACAAACTACTAAAAAATGTAGCTACTACAGTAGTTTCACTACTTGTAGCGCGCTACTTCCGACCACTGGTGAAAACCATTCGTTTTTTAAAAAGTTTGTTAACAAAGTAATTGAGTCATCTCAAATGAGTATTTTGTACTCAGTCAAACAACTAAAGCAATGGTTCACAAAAATTTTGTGATATTATTCTCATGGATTACAGTACTTTTTACCAGGGCCGCGGAGTCGGAGGAAAAATGGCCGACTCCGACTCCGGAATTTTAAAACTTCTGATTCTGAATCCGACTATTGTTCTTTAATTAGTTATTTATTTTTTCTTAATTAAATTTTTTACTCTTATGTGAAAGGGAGAAAACCCCAACCCTAGATTAGTTTCAAAGATATGTTTTCATCTCCATAAAAGTTCATTTAAATAGGAAGTGGTCAGAGTCAGAATCGGCATGTTTTTTAACGGCTGCAAAATCCGGCCGACTCCGACTCCACAGCAGTAGCATATCTAGGGGTTACAGTCCCCGTGGCGAACTTAAGAAATTGAGCCCACCCCAGGTAGTATTGATGGGAGGTCACCGTGACCTCCCAAAACAATTGCTTATTCAGAAAATTTTTATTATTCGGTAAATTTAAAGACAATATTGCAACTCTGATATTCGTTTTTTCTTTTTTTAAATGTTTATAATAATGCCTAATGTTTCTTTTCATGAGACGTTTCATTTCCCCCCTAGCTCTTATTCTTACGCTTTCATTTTTCTTTAATGTTTTTCTACAAATATATTCAAAACATTTTTTTGTCTTAGCCTTTTTTTTTACTGGTCGAAATGCCACCCCCTGGTTGCTGCGCCCGTGTTAAGAACCGCCACTCCTATCAACCCCTAGTTACGTCACTGCTCCACCTCCACATCCCTTCTTTATACCGAAAAATTGTAAAAATTATTTTTTAGCCTATGAATTTCTCGCGAGCTCTAAAATGCTGCAATTTTCCTTCATGAAAGGTTAACAACTTCTGCTAACATCTTCATACCTTCAACACAGAAAAAAAAAAAAATTGAATTTAAAGATGCAATTAGCCATCTTCAGATTCATTTCCTCGCAATAAAACGAACATGACAGCACGACACCTACCTACAAAAAACACCCGAAACCGTTTTAAAACTCTTTAATGAATGAACCGGAGTGGCTGAACGGTAGCATCTCTGCAACATCCGCGATGCGGTAGGCCAATCAACGCCTCCATATCCATCACCCGAGCGGCTTCCGAAACGCATCTCCTCTCGGGGGTCCTCGCGTCCCACTGGCTGCCGAACGTGGCCGACGGCGCACGAGAGTTCACGAGAAAGCGCGAAGTGGGGCCCAATTAACGAGCTACTACAATGAGCGTGGGAAATGGCGATGATGAGGTTTTTACGATGCCCCCGCGCAGCAGGTCTGAGAGTATGAGTTAATTAAAACGTTCTAGACTTGGAGGAGAGCATTTGATTGGGCTACTTGGTAGCGAAATAAGTGAGGTATAATTTGTCGTAAAATGTGAATAACTTCTCGTTATGAGCGATTTGTTGGCGAGGATGATGCATAAAATATTCCACGCAACATGTAAAAGTGCAGCATAATTATGTGCACCCGCATAATGATGCTTTTTGCTTTAACAAGCGTTCGATTTTGAAGTACTTTTGCAAGCTAATTCAGATTTCTTGTTTTTTCTTGCTACTTTTCTTTCTTTCGAGATAGAGCTGAATAAGAAACATCCGCGTTTCTCAAGACGTTTCCAAGTGTCTCAGTAGTGAAGCAATTACACCCACATCTCGGTATTGACATCCTGAGACTGCAGTTCGTCCTTATTCTGAATTCCATTTCCAAGTGTCTCAGTAGTGAAGCAATTACACCCACATCTCGGTATTGACATCCTGAAACTGCAGTTCGTCCTTATTCTGAATTCCATTTCCAAGTGTCTCAGTAGAGAAGCAATTACACCCACATCTCGGTATTGACATCCTGAGACTGCAGTTCGTCCTTATTCTGAATTCCATTTCCAAGTGTCTCAGTAGTGAAGCAATTACACCCACATCTCGATATTGATATCCTGAGACTGCAGTTCGTCCTTATTCTGAATTCCATTTCCAAGTGTCTCAGTAGTGAAGCAATTACACCCACATCTCGGTATTGACATCCTGAGACTGCAGTTCGTCCTTATTATGAATTTCATTTCCAAGTGTCTCAGTAGTGAAGCAATTACACCCACATCTCGGTATTGACATCCTGAAACTGCAGTTCGTCCTTATTCTGAATTCCATTTCCAAGTGTCTCAGTAGTGAAGCAATTACACCCACATCTCGGTATTGACATCCTGAGACTGCAGTTCGTCCTTATTCTGAATTCCATTTCCAAGTGTCTCAGTAGTGAAGCAATTACACCCACATCTCGGTATTGACATCCTGAGACTGCAGTTCGTCCTTATTCTGAATTCCATTTCCAAGTGTCTCAGTAGTGAAGCAATTACACCTACATCTCGGTATTGACATCCTGAAACTGCAGTTCGTCCTTATTCTGAATTCCATTTCCAAGTGTCTCAGTAGTGAAGCAATTACACCCACATCTCGGTATTGACATCCTGAGACTGCAGTTCGTCCTTATTCTGAATTCCATTTCCAAGTGTCTCAGTAGTGAAGCAATTACACCTACATCTCGGTATTGACATCCTGAAACTGCAGTTCGTCCTTATTCTGAATTCCATTTCCAAGTGTCTCAGTAGTGAAGCAATTACACCTACATCTCGGTATTGACATCCTGAAACTGCAGTTCGTCCTTATTCTGAATTCCATTTCCAAGTGTCTCAGTAGTGAAGCAATTACACCTACATCTCGGTATTGACATCCTGAAACTGCAGTTCGTCCTTATTCTGAATTCCATTTCCAAGTGTCTCAGTAGTGAAGCAATTACACCTACATCTCGGTATTGACATCCTGAGACTGCAGTTCGTCCTTATTCTGAATTCCATTTCCAAGTGTCTCAGTAGTGAAGCAATTACACCTACATCTCGGTATTGACATCCTGAAACTGCAGTTCGTCCTTATTCTGAATTCCATTTCCAAGTGTCTCAGTAGTGAAGCAATTACACCTACATCTCGGTATTGACATCCTGAAACTGCAGTTCGTCCTTATTCTGAATTCCATTTCCAAGTGTCTCAGTAGTGAAGCAATTACACCTACATCTCGGTATTGACATCCTGAAACTGCAGTTCGTCCTTATTCTGAATTCCATTTCCAAGTGTCTCAGTAGTGAAGCAATTACACCTACATCTCGGTATTGACATCCTGAGACTGCAGTTCGTCCTTATTCTGAATTCCATTTCCAAGTGTCTCAGTAGTGAAGCAATTACACCTACATCTCGGTATTGACATCCTGAAACTGCAGTTCGTCCTTATTCTGAATTCCATTTCCAAGTGTCTCAGTAGTGAAGCAATTACACCTACATCTCGGTATTGACATCCTGAAACTGCAGTTCGTCCTTATTCTGAATTCCATTTCCAAGTGTCTCAGTAGTGAAGCAATTACACCCACATCTCGGTATTGACATCCTGAGACTGCAGTTCGTCCTTATTCTGAATTCCATTTCCAAGTGTCTCAGTAGTGAAGCAATTACACCTACATCTCGGTATTGACATCCTGAAACTGCAGTTCGTCCTTATTCTGAATTCCATTTCCAAGTGTCTCAGTAGTGAAGCAATTACACCCACATCTCGGTATTGACATCCTGAGACTGCAGTTCGTCCTTATTCTGAATTCCATTTCCAAGTGTCTCAGTAGTGAAGCAATTACACCCACATCTCGGTATTGACATCCTGAAACTGCAGTTCGTCCTTATTCTGAATTCCATTTCCAAGTGTCTCAGTAGAGAAGCAATTACACCCACATCTCGGTATTGACATCCTGAGACTGCAGTTCGTCCTTATTCTGAATTCCATTTCCAAGTGTCTCAGTAGTGAAGCAATTACACCCACATCTCGGTATTGATATCCTGAGACTGCAGTTCGTCCTTATTCTGAATTCCATTTCCAAGTGTCTCAGTAGTGAAGCAATTACACCCACATCTCGGTATTGACATCCTGAGACTGCAGTTCGTCCTTATTATGAATTTCATTTCCAAGTGTCTCAGTAGTGAAGCAATTACACCCACATCTCGGTATTGACATCCTGAAACTGCAGTTCGTCCTTATTCTGAATTCCATTTCCAAGTGTCTCAGTAGTGAAGCAATTACACCCACATCTCGGTATTGACATCCTGAGACTGCAGTTCGTCCTTATTATGAATTTCATTTCCAAGTGTCTCAGTAGTGAAGCAATTACACCTACATCTCGGTATTGACATCCTGAGACTGCAGTTCGTCCTTATTCTGAATTCCATTTCCAAGTGTCTCAGTAGTGAAGCAATTACACCCACATCTCGGTATTGACATCCTGAGACTGCAGTTTCGTCCTTATTCTGAATTCCTCAGTCAGGAATAGCCAATAGCCGAGCTAGGGACGAAACTGCAGTTTCAGGATGTTAATATCAAACTATGGACTAATATTAATTGTTCTATACATGTAAGAAAGTTTGATTTTTCTCGTTTTCCTTACTTTGACAAATGAATGATGCAGACATTGTCCATGTATAGGCATTATGAAATTTAGTTCTATGTGCTGCGAGAATCGAGCAAACTCTCGTAACACAAAGTTAAAAAAAAAAAAAGAGAAGCACTACTCTAATGTTTTTACTAGAGACTAACATTTTTTTTTCAAAATAAACATCCCCCGTACAGTCCGTCTATCCGTATTCTTATTATTTTATCCAATCACAGCAGAATAATTAAGGAGTTTTAAAAATGATAAATTATTACACACTTTAAATTTATTCATTAAAATTTGTTTATTTCCTAGAAAGGGAAAAAAATAACTTTTAATAATGTTCGATCAATTTATTTGACTTGAAACAATTTACCTAATTCACAAATTAACAAAACTCGCAAATATACGCTGAACTCATTCTAATTATCGAACTGCCATTTTCTTTACTCTCCCCGAAAGCAAAGTGTCAAATCATACGATTAGCAGAAATGCTCCAGTATTTTGTCGCGGGATAAATATTAACAAAAATGGTTAATTTGCGACCAAATCAGCGATACATCTCAACTCAGCTCTTCACTTTTTCTCCCCTTTTTGTCGCTCGGGCGTGACAGCTCCCGAATCAGCAGCACCTTTCAGAATGCATTTTAACAAAAGGAATCGCGCGGAAGGGAGAAATTTATATTTAAGGGGGTGGAGGGGGGAGGGCGGATGTGAGCAACACAAAATAAAGAGAGCTGCTGGAAGAAGGAGGCTCGGGAAAAAAGCCATTGAATCGATTCCCTTAACGGTTTACTCGTCAAGGAGAACAGAGAAATCCACTTAAAGGAGTAAAATGTACTAACCCTGCGCTTCTCGGGGGTGGGGGGGGGGAGGCACAAGCGGGCAAGAAATGGAAGTCCTTTGCAGACGTCAGCGGTAATTTGAGGGGTGATGCCGGAAAAGATTTGGGATGGAGTCTTTTCGGAGGTGTTGGAGAACGGAGGAAGAAGATTTTCAGGGTTGAACATTTTTAGAGACATCAAGGGCTGAATGCAGGCACGATTCAGAAATTTTGGCACCTTAAAGCCAACATCTCTCCATGGTTCAGTCAATTTTACAACTGAAGAAAGTGCTGTAGAGATATTACCGCGCATTTTCTGCATTACTCATAATTTATCTTTCCCTCTACCCTCTACTAAATACAAAAATCTGTATCTTTGAAAAAAAAAATACAGTTGAAATTTTTTTTAGTAGGGGAGACTGGGGACGGTTGTGACGCAGGGCGGTTGTGACAGTCGTCATATTAGCTAAACCATAATTAATACCTGGTTGAAAGCAAAGAGAGAGAGTATCAGCATGTTTGTCTGAATGTGTGTCAAAGCATTGCGGTAGCCATCGAGCGACATTAACGCTAGCAGAGGGGTTGGTTACTTTTTAACAGTCAAAAGTAAGTTTTTTTGTTCGATTCT
>JAXGGA010019967.1:0-19060 GCA_038373865.1 Uloborus plumipes
TTTTTGTGTTCTATATTATTTTACTTTTTACTCCATATAAATAACAGATGAATCACAGTTTCAATGTTAATTCAGTTAGGTTTAACATTCATAAACAAGTTTCTAACCAAGCCACATGGCCTTGTAAAATGCTAGTTTTAGTGAAAATTACGTAAGTTCAGAATAAATGTGGGAGATTTAAATGTTGTTAAATATACTATTTTTCAAACCCAATTTAGTCCTCCGATTTTGCGGTGTACATTTTTCAACTTGAATTATTTTTAACATTTATTCTTAATATTAAAAAAAAATTAGAAAAAAATCATATTTTTGAAGAAATTCACAAACTTCAGGCCTCGTGCGGAACACATAAACAATTTCTGATTAGGCTGAATTTTTTTGTGGAATATGTGGGTAGGTAGGGGCAACTTTTTATCAACTTAGTAAATTGAATTTCGAAAAAAAGTTTTTTTCGATACACCCTAGTGCTCAGTAGCGTGAAAGAGAAACTATAAATTAGCAAAATTTATAGGCAGTAGGCAAAAATACGGAGCAACAATATGCGAACGAACTAAGCCTAGTTTATTGTCACAGTTTAACTGATTTGATTTGAACGAAACAGTATTTTAACCTCAAAAATCAATAATTGTTTTGCGTACAGACAAATTTGTTACAGAGTATAATAAAAAATAACGTTTATTGCACAAAACTTGCGGAGTACTGCATACACGTGTTTCTGCGTTACAAGGAATTGTGAAATAAACGATGTTATTTTTAATTTTCCTCTTCTGTACAAAGGTGATTATTTATTTCATTTTCTGTACTTCAGAGCCAGATTAACGTAAATCCATTTCCGTTAGTTTTCTGGAGAGCGCGTAAACGTTTGACTGATGCACGCTAAAGATCTTTTAACGTGGGAAAAAAATGCACATGTTACCGTCAAAAAGTAAAACTTAATTCCAAGAATTTAAAAAATGCAAGAACAGAAAGGGCATTTGTGCTTTTATTCAGAAGTGAAATTCTGTATTTACGTTCATGAAAATTTTTAGTGCACATTTTAAAGAAGCTTTAGTGCAATTTTACATACATATTTTGAAGATTTTATTCCGGTTTGCTACAAGTAATACAAGTTTCATGGGCACACTTATTAGACCATGGGATTTTGATTTCTGAAATAAAAAAAATAGTATAGAAAATCGCCACCAGAGGAAAATTTGGCGCTGTAACAGTATATTACGCTGAATATCGTGAATTAAATTTGAAAAAATGCTAGACATAAAGCATATTCGCAAAGAAAAAATGATGGTAATTTGCAAATGAGGTTTAATAGGATTGCCGTAGAATTTCCGGTATAAACCCCCAGGTTGTCGATCTCAATCCTTGTGATTTTTGGTTATTGAGATAGCTTAAAAGTGTTGTGTATAAAAGACATGTTTCTGATTTAGCAAGTTTAAAAGATATTGTATCTTTAAAAGTCAGAGAAATCAATTCTGTTGTGTTACAAGCTGCCGTGGAAAATGTTGTGCATAGTACAAAGTTCTTGCAATTTCACAATGGTGATCATATTGAACTACTTTTGTGATAAAAAGTAATTTTTGGAAATAAAATGGAGGCATATTTTGTCAGTAGCATTTAATTCTTTGACAATCAGAGCAATACACTGTTGCAGCGTAAAAATTTCCCCTGGTGATCATTTTTTAAAACATCTTTTTTATTTCAGAAATTGAAATCCCATGGTCTAATATATATGCCCATGAAATGTCTGTGGTATTTTTATTCGCTTTTATTAGTTTCACATGTTTGTTTGTTTGTATATATGTATTGTTACAAATCTTGTAAATAGTTGTTGTTTTTCCTACCTTGCACCATTATCACTAGTTTTGGTTTTATCTGGCGACATGTTGCAAAAGTATCTGAAGATATCACTTTTACCATTGGCATACCGACCCTGTAACATTTTGTAGTTTTTGCACTTCTCCTACATTTAATAAGCATGAAGACATTTTCACGCTGAGGTGCGATATTGTGGATTTTTCTTTTTATCACTAGAACTTTCTTGAATGGATTATTTAAGTTTGTGAATGAACAGAACACTCCGGATTTTGCTAGAATGTTGTAGTACTGCTACTATTGTATAGTTAATCGAGCAGGCCCAAGGCCTTTTTCTCGGTATGAACGATGGTGAAACATGATTCCGATTTAGTCAGGAAGAGAAAAAGGAGGAAAGTAAAGGTATGAAGGAACAGGTAGCAAAAAAAAAGGAGTCTTTTCAGAGCCACTGATATATACAAATATACAGCTGTACAACACCGTGAGGGGTACATGAGAAGATGCAATAATATATGAGTGAAGTGCAAAAATATACAAACTATATACAATATACACACAATTCAGACACCAAAAGGGTGATCAAACAAGGTAACCCTAAAGGGGGGAGCTGGGAGCAGAAAATCCACGCTCAGAGAATGTGCGATCTGAAGGAGGTGCTCCAACGTTAAGTGGTGATGACCGGCGCAGCCATAGGGGTTCTGCGGCTGCCACCAGCACTATTAGTGCTTTGGGCGAAGTTCATTGGAACCAGACGGGTTGGTATCAGACGGGTAAGAGGGATTGGGGTTCCGTTTAATGAACCGTTTTTGCTTTCGGATCAGTTTATTTGGATGGGCACTGAGGTCGGAATAAAAGTTTTTGGCAAGTTTCTGAATATGAGGGGCAAAGTAGCTTACCTTCAGGTCATTGTGCAAGGTATCATTCCGGATAAACCAGATGTTCCCTGTAATTCCCCTTAGGTATTTGTTCTGTAGAATTTGGAGCTTCTCCATATTTGATTTGGCTGCATGCCCCCATACCAGAACTGCGTAGTCCATGGTAGGGTGAATAATGGTTTTGTAAAGACGGACCTTGTTTTCCAGTGTCAAACCTCGCCGTTAATTTGCAAGACAACGGAGGAGGGCAACTTTCTTTTGAGCCCTCTTGTGAATATTTCTTACGTGACGTCCAAAATTGGACTGACTGTCAAAGGTTACTCCGAGATAAGTAACTTCGGTTGAGTAATTGATGACTTCGTCATTGAGGACGATGGCTCTTGGTAGGGTTGACCTGTTGTTGGAATGCATAGCAAGCTTGGTTTTGGTTGCATTGATAGATATGCACCAGTCATTGAAGTAGTTAGAAATGATATCAACATGTTTTTGCACATGGAATCTGGCAAATTTTGAGCTGGGGTGAATCGCAAGTACAGCAGTATCATCAGCAAACAGGCAGCTGATGGTATGCTCATAGGTGGGAAAGTCATAGGTGAAAAGATAATACAGGAGGGGACTGATAGCACTTCCCTGCGGGACCCCTGCCCGTATTAGCTTTCCGCCCGACAGAGAATTACCCACCCTGACTTGGAATGTTCTAGCGTCCAGGTAATTGGAAATGATATGGATCAAGTGATCCGGAAAATTGAGTTGAATAAGCTTGAAAAGTAATCCCCCATGCCACACACGGTCAAAGGTCTTCTCGATGTCAAAGTAGATAGCCATGGCAGCTTGCTTGTTGACCCTGGCTTTAGTAATTTAGTTGGTTATCCGTAGGAGTTGATGGGTAGTGGAGTGTTTACTTCTGAAGCCAAATTGGAAGTCGGGAATGATTTCGTGCTGTGCCGCATG
The DNA here is from genome assembly GCA_038373865.1 of Uloborus plumipes. NCBI lineage: Eukaryota > Metazoa > Arthropoda > Arachnida > Araneae > Uloboridae > Uloborus > Uloborus plumipes. Next base: position 3,636 of record JAXGGA010019967.1, read on the forward strand.
GGATTCAAGTTGAGCTGTGATAAGTTTTTCAGTGATCTTGGCAAGGGTCCTAAGAAGACTGACTGGTCTGTAAGTTTGAGGGAACATGGCATTAGAGCCCTTCTTGAGGATGGGGACAACAATGGCATTTTTCCAGCACTCGGGGAAATAACCGAAACGGAAAATGAAATTAATGATCTTGTTCAGGTTGGCAACTGCTTTAAGAGGGAGGTGTTTAAGGTGCAGGGCCGTGATACCATCATCACCTGGGGCGAAATTTCCTTCCGAGTATAAATAGCTGTCCAACTGCCTTGAACACAGTTAGTTTTTCTCAGATTTGATTTCTAAGAGGCTCGTTTTATTCGCTTGGGCGAATGTTTGTTTTGCTTTTGTAATTTCTTAATTACTGTTCACGTTAGATACGTGGTACTGAGTTACTGTTGAGAGTACAGTGTACTGTTTGCTACCTAATTGCTGGAAGTTTAGCAATTGTTTCCTGCTCCTATTGTGAATAAGTGTACATACTTGTAAATAAATTTATAGTCACTTTCTCAAGATAACAATGATAATTTAAGAAAGTTGAAGGTGCTACGAACTCGTTACAGTATGTATGTAACTCTGAATAAAAATCATTTTTCACGTTCTATGCAAACATAAAAGTAATATATTTAATGCTTTTATTAATACTAAAGGCTAAACTATATTACATGCTGATGTGATATAAGTGGTTCAGTAGTTTGCATGTAACTCTGAATAAAAGATAAAATTCACGTTCTTTGCAAATATAAAAGTAATATATTTAGTACAATTATTAATACTAAAGGCTAAACTATATTACATAAACTATATTACTTATATTGCATGTTGATGTATTTATTATAAGAGCATCCAAAAGCGTATTTTTAGTTTTTTAAACTAATTTAAAGATTATTCTATTTTCATTTTAAAGCATCTACTGCATTTGAAAAAAAAATCTAGCCCATATTAAGAAAAATCAAGTTAGAAAATCTGACTACATTTTTGGAAATATTTCCGAAATGTATCGCGATAAAACTTAGATGCTTCCAGATTCGAAGAAGCAAAACCGAAAGAAAGAAAGAAAATGCTAAGAAAACTAACCGCTCTGATGGCAGAAAATAAATGAGCAATATGTTTTGCAAAATAACTTTCGTCGGCGAAGAAAAATTTCGGTTTGGTAAGGAGCCAAACTGTGGTGAAAAAGATTATTAATGGATCAGATGCAAGTTGTTCCGGGCAAAAGAAAAAAAAATTAATATTTTATGTGTTTGAAACAAGGAGGGCGCAGAGTGATTCCAGATCGCGGAAAAATTAAAGTTCTTTTCGGGATAAGTGAAAAAAGCTTTCTCGCACGATGATGCGTAGCTTTTCTTTCTTGAATTGCAATGAAAATGTTTTGATTTTTACATTTTCGTGAATGATAAAGATTTAGTTTTATTCATTTACTTATTTTTTTGAGCAATCATCATTGCTTATTGGTTTTGCTTGACCGATCTTAATGTTCCTCTGATTTTCTGGACGGAACATATTCTGGACGGAAATAAGTCTAGTTCAGTGGTTCCCAGAGTGGTCCGCATGGACCCTTTGGGGTCCGCGACCGCTTTCAAGGGGCAATGTCAACAAAAGAGGGGAGAATGATATGCAAATAACTGTCCACAATCGTATACAGTGAACTCTCACTTATACGCCGTCCCAAGGGACCAATAGAAAAAGGCGCATAAGTGAAAGAGACGCATAAGTGAGCAATCCTATTTAAAAGTCTAAAATGCAAAATAAGTTCTAACGAGAGCATGAATAAGAATGTTTCTGTAAAAAATAGTCATATTACTACGGTTTGTCAAACTACTGTAACCTAACTATAATGATAAGGAGAAAACAAGAATTGTAGCAAACCTAATCACAAACTGGTCCCTTTAAAGCGATCCATAATAGATAATTGTCCCTCTCCGAACTCTAGTTCACGTGGAAAAAAATGCCTTCCATGAGCAATAAAAGCGAAAGATTAAAATTGAAGAAACATGCTAATTTTTTAGGAAAATAAATTAAAGGGTTTACATTTTACGAAAAATTCGACGCATAAGTGAAATATTTATTTTTAGAGCGCCTCATAAACGAATGAAATTATCATTATTTTTCTATGGAATGTACCGGGACCACTGAAAATCGTCGTATAAGTGAAAAAGGCGCATAAATGAGGCGGTGTATAAGTAAGAGTTCACTGTATTTCCAGTAAGCAAGTTATCATATCGTATGTATATCTATCAGTGCTTTAGAACACCAAACACAATTATTACCTAAGTACCTACACAATATTTAATTTTATAAAGATGATGTAACACTGCAAAAAAGGAACTGTTGTTTGTACAGTATAATATTGGCAGCCTAGTTTCCAATTTAAAACTGTAAAATGCACAGTAATAAACTGTAAAACTAGCAATTTTACAGCTTCCGTAAAATTAGAAATTTTACAGTTTATTGCCGTAAAATTTAGCTGTATTATACTGTAAAAACAACAGTATTATACAAAAAGCAGAGGTTCCAGTTTAAAACTGTAAAAGGAGCAATTTTGCACTTTATTACTGTAATATTAGCAATTTTGAAGTTTATTACTGTAAAATTAGCAATTTTGAAGTTTATTACTGTAAAATTAGCGATTTTGAAGTTTATTACTGTAATATTAGCAATTTTGACGTTTATTACTGTAATATTAGCAATTTTGAAGTTTATTACTGTAATATTAGCAATTTTGAAGTTTATTACTGTAATATTAGCAATTTTGAAGTTTATTACTGTAAAATTAGCAATTTTACAATTTAGTACTGTAAAAGTTGAAATTTTACATTTTATTACTGTAAAATTAGCAATTTTTACAGTTTATTACTATAAAATAAGCTGTATTATACTGCAAAAACAGCATTCATTTTTTACATTAAAGAGTTAAGGCGACAGGAAAGTGAACTCCTCCAATATAAGCCTTTAAATATTTGTTTTCAAAGTTTGAAGAATTAAAGTTTTCCTTTCAATTTCTCTCTTCTCGCAGAAAAGAACCTGTTTTAATTTTTCTTCACGTTTCGAATCCACCGTTGATTCTCATAGTCTAAGATCCCACCGCAGTTTATCTACACTCATAGCGTACACTCATGACGTATATTTCAAATTAAAGCTGATTTTTTTTTCTGAACGTGATGTACTATGTCCGCCTATGCAAAAGTGCCCGAAACCTATAGACAGCCTGGCCTAGACAGGTCACATGAATGTAGTATTTCTACAAGCGTACACTCATGACTCATATATCAAATTGAAGCTAATTGTTTTCTGAATGTGGTGCACTAAGGCTGCCTATGTAAAAGTGGCCGCAACCTCTAGGCAGCCTGGCCTGAAGTTTAGGGTCCAAAATTTCAAATGCTTATAAAAGACGGAAAAATCGGTCGATTCTTTTGCTTTTTGAACTAAAATTATTCTTAATGTGAGTACTTTTTCGAAAAAAAAATTGATGAACTTAAATTTCAAAAATTGCCGATAGGAGGCGCTTTAGACTTTGGAGCTAAAAACAACTACTTTTTACCGTTTGATTTCACATTTTCGTAATTGATTCAAAGAGTTAAAACTCTAACTTAAATTTTGAGCCCAAAATAACAACCAATTTCCGGTTTTAAGCAATACTCGGACCAAACGTCAAAAATTGTGTTTTTCTGCTTTTCAACTAATCCTTTCATGTAAAAAAATTATTAAAATCACCTGATAATGTTAAAATAAAATCAGATGAACCCTTTCGTAACTAAATAAAAGAAAAAATAATTTTTTTTCCAACATTTTTTTTTTACCCAGCAATTTTGTATTTTACAACTCAGAAAGTGTGCATTTAATTTTATATTCTTATTAGGGTGAGTTCTGGTAAGTGCGTACCCTTTTTTTTCAAAGTTCATGTTCTCAAGGATGCTGCTCTGTTGAAAAATCTTGTACACTCAAAATTTTTTTTTAGTTTTCTTTCCAGATCCTTTACTAAGATTTGCAAGCATATAATATGTCAAATAAACCATAAGTATAGGTTTTGTGACCTGGTTTATGACACCTATTCTAAGGTACGCACTTTCCCTACCTAGCGGGGTAAGTGCGTCCACCTTAAATTATGTGAATGTGAACAGGAAAAAACTTCTGGCACACATTAAATATGTTAGGTAGTTGCCTTGGGATAATTTCTAATACTAGAAATTAGCACTTGCTTGCATAGATGAAACGCAATCAGTGATATCTCACGTGTCTTACGAACAACTGTGCTTTGAAGATTGAGAGTGTTGTGTATGTGATTCTTTCTCTGTCCTTTTAATAAGACCAAGTGAGCAAATGTAAGTTGTTTTTATTTAGTAATAATCACTTATAGTCTACATAGTTTATTTTAGTTTAATACATTAATCAGTCTGTGTTTAAGCCAGGGTTCGCACTTACCCCTTCTTAAATATAAGATGAGACATGTGCGTCCAATAACGTTGTTGTAAGTGCGTACCCCTGTGATTTTCTTTAATTCTATTTATATGGTAGATCGTTAGGTAACCTGAGTGAACAATTCGTTTTTTTTCGAAAAAATACGGTTTTAAAATATTTTTCTTATTAGAATCAGCAGCAGTAAGAAAAAACACAAAATAAAGAGCAAAAAAAAAAAAAAAAAAGAAAATAATTGATCACGATGTACCTTTTTTTTTTCTTGTACATTGAAATAGTTTTTCACAAGGTGTTCTTAATTTTCTTAAATATAATTTATTCATTACTCCACCTTCGCTTTTTGAATCAGTTGGTTCCTTATTTAGTGTTTCACTTAATTTCATTGCTTCATCTCTCATTCTGGTTTAAATTAAGTATAGCTTATGATATCTATTCTCAACAAAAAATTTATTTACTGATATCTAAAAGCCAATATATTTCAGAGTTAATGAATAAAATTGAAATCTCATGCCGCATTCAATGTAAATATAAATACTTGAAGGAAATGACGTCGGATTTATAATCGGCTTACAAAAGAGTTATAAGCAAAATTAAAGGTGAATTACGAGAGTCGGATTTTCCACGTAATGGTACACACTTGCCTCATCATAATAGTACGCACTTGCTCCGCATAATAGTACGCATATGCCTCATGATAGTGGTACGCACTTACCCCATCATAATGGTACGCACTTACCCCCACCTTACTTTAAAGAAAGGGAAACTGCGTACCGTCATATAAACAAATTTTATTTAGAGTATTTGATCAAATTACCCCATGCATGTTATTAGTAGCTATTACTCAAAAGAAACAACTTGCATTTCTTGACTTCAATTGCTTGGTATGACTACAAGAGAAACTGAAACAAAACCTTCTCAATCTTTACTTTAGAGTTTTTTTTAAGACATTTAAGTTGTCTCTGCTTGTGTTTCGTCTATTGAATCCAGGCCTGAATTCTACCAATTGAAATTATCATTAGACAGTTATCTAACATAGTCGATGTGTTGCAGAAGCCATTTCAGGACAGTGTTCATATAATTCCCAGTGGACGCACTTACCCCGTGGACGCACTTACCAGAACTCACCCTATTAGTATCGCCAGATGATTTTAACAATCTTTTTTACATGAAAGGACAAGTTAAAAAGCAGAAAAACACATTTTTTGACGTTTGGTCCGAATATTGCTAAAAACTGGAAATTAGTTGATATTTTGGACTCAAAATTTAAGTTAGAGTTTGAACTTTTTGAATCAATTACGAAAATACGAAAAAAAAAAACGGAAAAAGTAGTTGTTTTTAGCTCCAAAGTCTAAAGCGCCTCCTATCGGCAATTTTTGAAATTTAAGTTCATCAATTTTTTTTTCGAAAAAGTACTCACATTAAGAATAATTTTAGTTCAAAAAGCAAAAGAATCGACCGATTTTTCCGTCTTTTATAAGCATTCGAAATTTTGGACCCTAAACTTCAGGCCAGGCTGCCTAGAGGCTGCGGCCACTTTTACATAGGCAGCCTTAGTGCACCACGTTCAGAAAACAATTAGCTTCAATTTGATATATGAGTCATGAGTGTACGCTTGTAAAAATACTACATTCATGTGACCTGTTTAGTCCAGGCGTCCTATAGGTTTCAGGCACTTTTACATAGGCCGACATAGTGCATCACGTTCAGAAAGAAATCAGCTTCAATTTGACATATACGTGATAAGTGTACGCTATGAGTAGATAAACTCCGGTGGGATCTTAGACTATCATACATTCTGCTTTCATCTGATGATTTTAGAACACCTTGGAAAACCTTTCGCCAGCTGGTTCACTTTGTTTTGGAAAGCTGAAATATAAATATTATACATTGCTTACTTTTAGAAACGAAGGGGTCCACGAAAAAAAAAAGTGAGGAGTCCAACGTAAAGTATGGATTTGTATAGGGAATACACACACACAGACACATATAGTCTTCGTTTTATTTTTACTGATGTATTGTAAACATTGAACTAAATATGGGGAATAAAGGAATTCAAGAAGCGAATTAAAAGTATTTATTTTTGACGTATGACGAAAACTGTTATGTATTCGAAAAAAATTCTAAGATCCGTAAGGTCCTATTCAAACCTGCTGACTTGATAAAAGAAAACAGCTTTTGAAAAATGCTTTTCTTCTAAATTTGAAGCTTTAAAGTTGTTTACTTCCAAAAATACATTTTTTTCCGCTGTTTCAATTTGCATGCACGGTTTTTCGATAGTTATTCCTAAGGAAAACTTTTCATTTTATTTCGGAACTGAATTAAAAAAAAAAAAAAAGAAATGAACCGACTTCGGAACTTCACTCGACAAGTGCTCTAAAAAGTAAAAAATTATTTTATTCTTTGAACACCATCGACACTACATTTAAACATAAGTTTTGAAGTCGGTGCAAAAACTATAGGTGAAATGATGTTTAACTACATTTTGCCAACATTTTGTAGAGAAAACCATTTGACACTAAAAAATAATCCTTGTTATTCTCTGGTATTTATTTGTGTACTAGTTTAATTAAAGGCTAAATATTAACGGCTTTTCAATTAATTTATATTTCAAACCAACACTAAATTCTAGTGGTTCATAAAATTTTACGACTTATTACGTACGTAGCCCGATAATGAGTTTCATGTTTGCTTCAGTTAAGCCTTCATTTGAAATTTTCATTATCATTATAATAACTGTTTCATATCAATCACGTTTTGTAACAATGGATTTCATATTTAATCATTTAGGACAAATCGCTTTAAATTTGAGCAAAAATTTGGAGATTTTCCTCACTTTCTTCAGAATTCCTTTATCAAACCTTATGTAAATTAAGACTAATAAAACCTGAAATATTACGAATAAATTAGTACCTGGTACGACTTTTAGTTCGTTGGATTTCAGGAGAAAAAAGCAGGACATAGAAAGATACTCGGTTTAAAATTTTCAAAAAAGACCATAGAAATGAATTTCATTATGCAATCCAGAGAAGCCTGGCGTTCAAAATGGTCATTATTACGATTACTGTGATCCCAATTTCTTTTTCGAAAGATTTCTGCAGGTTCCCGTTATCAAACCCGGACCACGAGAGAATTTGACCAATCGGAAAGAAAAACCTTTCTAACAAAAAAAGAATTTTTGAAATCGGTCCAGGCATCTTCGAGTAATCTTATAACATACAAAAAAAATTCTCCGGCGAATTGTATAATCCTTTGTTGAAGTCGGTTAAAAATAAAAGGAAACACTAAATGAACAGGAGGTAATTACCGAAGATTAAAAATGTGGTTAGTCCTCTAACAAGTATGCCAATATGTAGTAGAAGAGGTTCTCTGCTCTTAATTTTGACAACTCTTTTTTAAACACTCTTGCATGGTGATTAAAAACTGATTGCAGATACAGTGTAAAAAAATAGATGCTGTTTTTACGGTATAATACAGCAAAGTCTAAAGCAACAAACTGCAAAAATTGCTAAATTTACAGAAATAAACTGAAAAATTGCTAATTTTACTGTTTATTACAGAGCATTTTACAGTTTTAAACTGGAACCTCTGCTGCCAGTGTTATATTGTTATTTTTACAGTAATATACAGCTAATTTTGTGGTGATAAACTGTAAAATTGTAGTAATAAAATAAAATTGCTGCTTTATAGTAATGGGCCGTGGTGGCCCGATCGGTAAGGCATCGGACTCGTGTCCGGAGGGACCCGGGTTCGATCCTAGCCGATCAAAGATCCGCCGTCTTGATTAATGGTGGCTGGGAGACGTTAAAAATGTAGTGGCCACAAAGTCCTCCAAGTGAAACGATACCTCTGGGGGTGCTGGGAATACGGTTTGCTCGACCCTAGGTTCTGGTTCAAAATTTAGAACAGAGCGCTCTTCAGGGCCCTATCCCGGTTAAGCCACGAAGATGTGGTAGGTACGGGTGACCCTAGAGTGTGAAATGAAATGCTTTACAGTAATAATCTGTAAAATTGCTAGTTTTACAGTTTATTACTGTGCATTTCACAGTTTCAAACTGGAAACTCTGCTGCCAGTATTATACTGTAAAAACAACACTTTATTTTTTGCAATGTAACGTTTTATCATAACTTAGACTTTCTAATGGTGAAGAGGGCACGATCAGGGGGATATTCGTAATACAACACCAGAAAATGGGCGGATGGTCTGTTGGTCTGCATGGCCTCATTTGACCTTCTTAAAAATTTTTAGACTCATATACAGAGGCTTAAAAGTTATTTGAAAAAATATTTCAGAGGAGAAAAAGAGCTACCTAATCCATTGAGCAAAAATAATCGCTGCGTTGGATTAAAAAAAAATCATAATTAGCATCCATTTGTTAAACCCGCGCTTAAGAAACCATAATCCATTGTTCTCTTTGTAAAGATCGCGGTTCTTATCTTTAAAAGCTTTAGCCAAGTTTCTTTTTGACTAAGTCATTACGTTAATGAGTAAACTTCAACACGTCCCAAGTATATTAAGAAGTTGGAAGAGGAGCTCTTTTCATCATTGGATTTCTTAGCAACTTTTAATGGAAATACAAAGTGAAACAAAACCAACAAGGAGGATAAGTGGCGATAAGTTGTTAATGGTGCTCTTGACTTTGATGGAGAAAAAAAAAACTTCGCAAGTGTTTAGTGCTTAATGTTTTTTTTTTTTTTTTGCTGCTTTAGAGGTACAGAGCGAATATTTCACATACCAGCATTGCCAAATAATGGCGCATATGGGCCATTCCACGAAAAGTCGCCATCTTGTCCCGCACGTGACGTTCATGCGTTTCATTAAAAAGTAGTGATTTTAACCCTTTATGTCCCAAATTAATTTATACTAGAAAGCAACTTAACTTGACACTGAACGTCACTACGGGCGGAGCCAATGAGAGCTCACAAGCAGTGAGCGATCTCCTCTAATTCGCCAAGTAGGCTGTGACGTTTTATCTAGCTCGTTTTTCATAGGCTAACGTCACGCTGTTGTCAAGAAAGGTTGCAGTGTAGTATAGCAATGAATTTTTACAGATTGTTTTCTTTTTTTAGTTAAAAATACATCAAACATCATAGATAACGAATAAATAAAAAAAAAATCAGTAAGGTCAAAGGTGAAAAATCAAGATTTTGAAGGATTTCACATACGGTCCCTTAAGCGATCTCTTGATGACGTCATAAAATAATGCAAAATCTTGATTTTTCAAAACGTCATACATCGGTCAATTTTTGTCGTAGAACAGTGATTTTTTTTTTAATTTTAAACGTTATAGTTTCAAGAATGTTTTACTAAATATGATTGATAGGACTGGGGGGCTGTATAAAAATTCAAATTTCGTAACTCTTTCGAAATTTGATTTTTTTGAAAAACATTTCGTAGCCCAAATTCCTTTCATAATTTGGAGATTTTTTCCTAAATAAACTATATGCTTTTCTCTAACGGTTTAGAAATTAGCTATTGGGCCACGATAGGAGTGGACCCCCTGTATATTTTTGGTTTTCTTCGTTGAAAATACATCAAACAACATAGACAACGCATTAAAAAAAAAATTAAAAATCAGTCGGGTCTAAAGCCCCCTACGCCTGAGGGCCCCTAAAAAAATTGTTTTCGATCACAGGTACCATCTGTCGATCTCTCAGCAAAGTACAAGGAGTGGTACTTTCAAGTACCAGCATGATTCTAGCCATTTAGGATTCATAACACACTGCTCAAAACAATTAGGGGAGCAAGCAAAAAAGTGAAGAAAATCGTGCATGACAGCCACGGATTGGCAAACAAGGAATAGTACACGCGTATCAATGCACAATACGGAAAAAAAGACCTAAAAACTTTGGAAAAAATCTTTAATGCTTTGAAAATGTGGAACAAACTTGAAAAGCTGATTTAGAGCAACAATTTGGTTATAGGTAAAAGAGAGAAAAAAAAGGTACTGTTTAGACATGATGCATGAGTTTTAATAAAGCGTGTGGTCTCCTTGAACAGTTAAGACTGCTGCACACCTGTTTGGCATGGATGCGATAAGGTTATCGATCTGACTTTGCTGAATACTAGTCCACTACTCCTCAAGAAGTGCAATCTCTAAGTCTCGGACAGTAACAGCCAACCTTGGTCGAGCAGCAATGCATCGTCCCAGCATGTCCCAAGCATGATTGATTGGATTGTAGAGCATGCTGGTCATTTCATACGCTGTATTTTTTCAGCTTTAAGCATGTTCTCCACCAGATGAGCTCTCTACTGTCGAGCAATATCGTCCTTGCAAAATAAAGGTATCGTCAATAGCTCCAGCGTAATGGATGACATGAGGTCTCGGTATCTCGTCTGCATACCTTCGGTCTGTCAAAGTGCCATTCCAAATGACATGCAGGTCCATATGCCGCCTATGCTGATTCCACTCCATACCATTCAACCAGCTCGTCTGTATTGTTACCTTTCACGAAGGAATGCGGGGTTATTTCGAGTACCCCTGTCCCTCTATACCATACCACGTCCGGTGTCACTCTCCAGACTGAATCGAGACTCGTTTGTAAACAGCATTTGGCTCCAATCATGTTGCTGCTAATCTCGATGTTCAGCATCCCATCTTCTTCGGGTCACACGGTGGCGTGGGGTCAACGAAATCCAGACCATTGTCCTACGTGTATCGGCTCGCTTCGACGGGCTGTTAACCGTATATACCGGTCATCAGTTGCTGTAGTGGCGGGTGGCCGACCTTGCCCTGATCCACGTCTATCATTTCCTGTTTCTTGGAATCGATTCCACAGCCTTGAAACACTTCTGACGATTCCAACATCATCCGCGACACTACGTTGTGTTTGCCCGGATTCCAGCCTGCCTATAACACACCATGGCATGGATTCCGGTAAATCACGTAGTTGAGACATTCTCAAATAACCTTGTCTCCCCTAAAGAAGTGTGAAAAAACTATAGCGTAATTTTAATTTCTCAGTTGCGGCAATAAACGGACGTCTGTGCAACATCCCGATTTCTGGACTTATTTCCTTTTTCTGGTTTTTGACGTCATCAACTTCAATTTACACATTCAGTTTTCTTCTTCCTTCCCTGGTAGGCTTTAAATTATGGACGATTCATTTTATGCTACTTATTGATAGACATCTTTGCGTAATTTTGTTAAAACCATGTGCTCCCCTAATTGTTTTGAGCTGTGTACTAAATTAATATAAGCGGTACTTCCAACTCCAGTCGGGGCATAAAGGGTTAAAGGTTGATGAAAAAAAATGTTGGTTAAAAAACTACAAAGTGGTGGGGAGTATCTTAGGCGAAAAACTTTATTTATTACCTTTGAAAATGACTGCTTTTTAATGAAACATATTAGCGGTAGTACGTGCGGGACAAAATGGTGGCGTTTTCGTGAAATGGTCCATATACAGTATGCTCACTACAGTCTATTGTCACCTCTTAATTTCGGAGCTGCTGCTGTTGTTTTTATGACGGTGTTTAGGTGCAGTGCCGCCGCATAATATAAGCACATTTGCTCTAGGGACATCGAATATCTTTAATTTTTAGTTTTGAAGAGACTTATATACATATCGTCGCTTTGGAAGAATAACGCCGCAACTCAAAAAAGCCCATTTTTCAGGAGAGCAATTTTAAACTTTTCAGAAACTTCTATCGCGCTTGTGTTCAAAACTATTGCGACTATTTTAATGAAACTAGCATTAAAAAAACCGCATTTTAATCTCTTTTCTAATGTAGCATGATTGACTTCAATGGCATTTTAACTAATAACGTAATTTTAAAAAGAGTGAAGGTAGTTTGAATTACATCAGTGTTCTCCAAAAATTGCTCCCTAGCGGATATTCTTGACACTTTTGAGTTGTAACCTTGTTCATTATAAAGAGCGATTTTTTCTGAATAAAATGATATAAAAATGTCATTCGATTTTCTTGAGTTGCAGCGTTATTCTTACAAAGCGACGATATGTAAACCTTGTCTTCATTCACATTTAGCTTTACATATTATAATACAAACTAAATATTGTAATATGTAAACCTAAAGTTATAACACTTAGTTCGATATGAAAAGATATTACCATTGACAAATGTCAATTGTCAAAAGTGTCCCAAGTATGAGAACTTGACTGTACACTGCAAAAAAATGTTGTTTTTACAGTATAGTTCAGCTCATTTTATAGTAATAAACTATAACAAGAAGTTCTGTCAAGAACTAAACGAGCCTACTTTCCCGTACATCGACATCCTAGCATCTGATCATTATTCTCTTGATTATCTAAGACTAAAAATTATGTCAAACATACCTTTTTAGCACTTGAAGCTGATTTCTAAAAGCAAAATATACCCCTCTCATCAGATGAAATAGACACATAAAAAGTAAATAAATGAATAAATAAAGTTTTGTCGAACCTTTTAAAGAATGTAACTGTTACAGTTCTTCCGTAGAAAAATTCCTCAATTGTTTTCAAAAAAAAATTAAAAGTACAAAGTACATCAAAACACATTTTATCAAAGAAAGAAAAAAAAAAGAAAAAAAAAACTCGTCCGTTGATAAAATGTCTCGAATTTCACTTGTAATCCGTTGCCAGTTGTTAAATATAAATAAAGAATAAAATGCCCTCGTGAATGAAACATTTTTGTTACAAAAAAAATCGTCTGCCAAAAACAATAATAATAATAATAATAATAAATTCAATAAAACAAATGAATAAAAGAACAAAAAATCGTCTGCACAGTCAGTCATTTTTTTTCGGACTGTTTACTCAAAAGTTATTAGGGGTGACAGCTTGCTTGAGCGGTTCAATGTTGAACGAAAAATTGTTCAAATCGGAAATGTAAATACGGGAATGAAGTATCCTTGAAAAGTTCTTTCCAACAAAAAAAAGTTTGTTCAAATCGGACTGTTCATTAAAAAGTTAGTATCGCGGGACCGGTTGTTTGAACGGCTCAAATTTGAACCAAAAATTGTTCAAATCAAAAAATAGGAATGAGCTGTACTCGCCGAAATCTTTCCAACAAAAAAAAGTTCGTCCAAATCGGAATGTTCATTCAAAAGTTATTAGGGGGGGGGGGGACAGACAGACCGACAGACCGACAAACCGACCGACTGACCGACCGACAGACCGACACACAAATTCCCCATCTCAATACCCTACTTTCAAATTTTTAATTTTTCAATATCACGGGACGCGGGAGCGTCCCGCCCCGCCAAGAAAACCAAGTACAAGTCGCCAAGTAATTTCCGTCGCCAATAAAAATGTAAAAGAGCGACTAAGAACTGTTTACGCGAGTAACCAAACCGGGGTTTTCACCCCTCTGTATCTCAGCCCCATAAAGATCCTTAAAGTTCATTTTTGGTATACTCAATCTCCAGCGGCCCCTGACGGCACATACTAAAGCAAAACATCCAGGACCCTCAGGGGGAAGGGTGATATATGTTATAAAATCGCTATTTTTCGCACTTTTTAAAAATTGTTTGACAGGGGTCCAGACTAAACGGTAACTCGGATTGAGCTCTGCTTTTGCACCCACATTTATTTTGTCCCAAAGCTCGGCATAGGGGGTTTTTCGACCCCCCACCCCCTCCCCCCTCGTTTTTATTTTCCGTATCTTTTCTCCCCGGGGGTCTTTAGTGTTGATTTTTGGTATGAATATTCTCGATGAGACATTGAGGACATTTTCCCAAAATTTACCCCCCGGGGTCATCGCACCCCGGAGTTATTAATGCTTAAAATTGGTCCGATTTCTATCTACTAGCTCTGTTCAACATCTGAGCATTTATGTTTTCATTGTTGGGCCACGAGGAAAGAAAACTCAATGATTTATAATTTCATCTGTTGCCAGTTTCTATTTGTTAACAAATAAAATATTTGTAATTGATTTTATTGCATAAGGCTTTTAAAAGGGATCTTCAATTTAGTTCATTTTAATATGAGATCGGCAGTAAGGGTTGGGGTTTTTTTTTTAAACTTTTAATTTAATCGTAGTATTGTTAGCAACTAGCTTTGTTTTGCGTCGGTTCGGGTGGTACATTGTGATTGATTTCAAATTTATCCTAGACTGAAGAAGATCCTTGAACTTTTGCACCAAATGCATGCCGCCAAGAAAACCACAGATGTCGGACCGCCAAGAAAAATGTTGAAGGGAAAAAAAACATGCAAAGTAAATTTTGAAGAGAAAAAAAAAACAGGCAAAGAAATAATATTAATGCAAAAACATGTGATATCTCCCCAAAAACAACAGTGTTGTAAAAAAATCCCCCGCCAAGAAAACCTTAAATACTCAGCCTTAAAAAGTTATGATATCGAGTTTTCCCGCCAAGTTTGTGCCAAACTACAACTAACCTGTATGTATAGTTCTTTTAAATTGTTTTCAGTCCTGCCAGGCGGGAAGTTTTTACTCATTAAGCAACCACCTCACAAGACAAAGCTTCCCGCCTGGCAGGACTGAAAACAATTTAAAAGAACTATACATACAGGTTAGTTGTAGTTTGGCACAAACTTGGCGGGAAAACTCGATATCATAACTTTTTAAGGCTGAGTATTTAAGGTTTTCTTGGCGGGGGATTTTTTTACAACACTGTTGTTTTTGGGGAGATTCATTTTACCTCTTTATTTTTTTAACTTGGCGATATTTTTTGGACTTGGCGATATTTTTTTTAACTTGGCGATATTTTTTGGACTTGGCGATATTTTTTTTTAACTTGGCGATATTTTTTGGACTTGGCGATATTTTTTTTAACTTGGCGATATTTTTTGGACTTGGCGATATTTTTTAGATGCATTAAGCTACTTTTAATACTTTTTTCGTCTTTCTTTTATTTTTAACGGGAAAGTAGGCTAAAAAATTGCTAGTTTTGCTGTAATAAACTATAAAATTCTTACTTTTACACCAGTAAACTGTAAAACTGTTATTTTTACAGTTTTAAGCTGGAATCTCTGCTGCCAGTATTTTACTGTTGTTTTTACAGCTAATTTTGTGGTAATAAACTATAAAATTTC
>JAXGGA010019968.1:0-19059 GCA_038373865.1 Uloborus plumipes
GTTCAACATTGAACCGTTCAAGCAACCTTTCCCCACCTAATAACTTCTGAGTGAACCATCCGAATGGAATAAACTTTTTTTTGTTTGAAAGATCTCGGAGAGGCTCATTCCCATATTTCGCTTTTTGATTTGAACCATTTTTCGTTCAATATTGAACCGTTCAGAAAAAAAATTTAACATTAGCGCCTACGGGGAATTTAAGTTGAATGTTGATCCTGAACTTAAAGTCGGATTTCCTTCAAACTAACTTTGTAAGAAAATGGTTTTGATAAATAATGTTTGTAAAGTACTTTTCTGAATAATCTTCTGTGAGGACTCTGATTCCGACTCCGACTCCGCAAACATGGCGGAAATGCAGGCTCAGAAAAAAAATGACTGACTGTGCAGACGATTTTTTGTTTATTTATTCATTTGTTTTATTTTATTTATTATTATTATTATTATTATTTTTGGCAGACGATTTTTTTTGTAACAAAAATGTTTCATTCACGAGGGCATTTTATTCTTTATTTATATTTAACAACTGGCAACGGATTAAAAGTGAAATTCGAGACATTTTATCAACGGACGAGTTTTTTTTTCTTTTTTTTTCTTTCTTTGATAAAATGTGTTTTGATGTACTTTGTACTTTAATTATTATTTTTTTTTGAAAACAATTGAGGAATTTTTCTACGGAAGAACTGTAACAGTTACATTCTTTAAAAGGTGCGACAAATCTTTATTTGTTCATTTATTTACTTTTTATGTGTCTATTTCATCTGATGAGAGGGGTATATTTTGCTTTTAGAAATCAGCTTTAAGTGCTAAAAAGGTATGTTTGACATAATTTTTAGTCTCAGATAATTAAGAGAATAATGATCAGATGCTAGAATGCCGATTTCGATGTACGGAAAAGTAGGCTCGTTTAGTTCTTGACAGAACTTCTTGTTAAAACTGAAAACGATGTTTTTAAGAACATCACGGATAAAATAACGTGTACACACAGATAGATATATATGGATGGCCTGCGTTTTCGGTCACCACGCTCAAAAATTGTAACTTGAATTAATATCAAAGAAAAAAAAAAATACTGCACAAATAAAATAAATGAATAAATATAATTGCATCAGTTGATAAAAAATGCTATACAATAGCTTTACCGCTGCAGTCCCCAAGTGCCACACGCTTATTTTATTGTTTTTATTTTGGAAACATCCACAACTAAGCAAAATATTGTCCAACGCAAGAAACGAGTTATGAAGTTACTTTTTCGGCTAATATGTTTTTAGCAAAAAGGGTTTGGATTATTTCATTAATCGTTGTCATGGGAGGTGAGCAGACAAGCAAACTGACAGGCAAGCAAGGAAAAACATTACTGTAACTCAAAAACCATGCTTTAAATTTCTTATTTTTCAATATGAGAAAATTATTGTTTTATTTTTGAAGTGTTTAATTTTTAGCGATATTTTTCTTATGCATTAAACTTTATTTCAGTACATATACTTTTATAAATTGTATTTGAGAAAATATTCTAAAAAACATAGAATGATAGCAGTTCCATTTCCTGTCAATATGTCTCTTATCGCAGAACAATCTTTGCATCGTACGTTGCGTACAGTTTTGTGCATCATTCTTTAGGACAACCGCAAAAATTGATTCCGTAGGAAGTCACACTTTATTCAACAGCATATAAACACGTCCTATGAATATTTCATGCGATGCGGTATTTAAATATCCTGCGCGTCTTGTTACATGGATATTTCGATGTCAGACGTGATGTGAAACATTTTAGCTAGATCTGACACCTAGGGAAATCTTCGTAACGCTTCTTTTCCAAATAACTATTCACCACTTGAGAAAACTGAGTGTTGATAAAATACCGTTTAAACATTTGTTCTCCTAGTGGTCTTGTTTCTGATATAATAATCCTAAATATAGTTTTAAAACTAAAAAATCCACTTTTAGAGTTAATCAAACTAAAAAGAAGATTTCAAAACTATTGAATATCCCCTAAGTTTACATGCTCTTATAATACTTAAACGTGTAATATAGTTTAGCCTTTAAATTTAGTAATGGTATTAAATATATTACTTTTATATTTGAAAAGAAAGTGAATTTCATCTTTTATTTAGAGTTACATACAAACTAAGGCCTCTATATAGACTATATAGGTCTATATAGGTCCCTATATATGTCTATTTAGCGGCTCTAACACAACCAACTGAAACACTTAGAATACATCAACATGTAATATAGTTTAGTCTTTAGTATAAATAATAATGTTAAATATATTAATTTTATACACTGAGATGCAAAAGTTTAGAAAAAATGCAAATATATGAATTAAATTTCTTAAGGACGAAGGAATTGGAAAAACGACTCGAACTGACAACTCGCCCCTTAATCCTACAAAACTTCAACTTGGGTCAAAAAACAGCACGTGGCAGCATAAGTAGATGAACAACTGAAATCGGAATGCATAAAAAAAAAAAAAAAAAAAAAACAAAGAATTGTGCTTGAGCCTTTTCGGACAGAGTGTCCCAAAATGACCCAGATTTTAACGGAAAAAGCAGCACTGCATATGATCATTGGCTATTTTTCAAGTCCCGCGAAAAGAAGTATAATCCATCTAGGCCATCCCAATTTAATACTTTTTATCAAAGAAAGTAAGTACCATTCATTTTTTAGTCACGATGATACATAGGCTGCTTTTCACAGTAAAATCTGCCTTATTTGGGACACTCTGTACGAAAAGGCTCATGCACAATTCTTTGTTTTTTTTTTTTATGCATTCCGATTCAGTTGTTCATATAGTTATGCTATCACGTGCTATTTTTGACCCAAGTTGAAGTTTTGTAGGATTAAGGGGCGAATTGTCAGTTCGAACCGTTTTTTCCAATTCCTTCATCCTTAAGAAATATAATTTTTCTTGGCCTTTTTGATCAGTACGCATGTCTAAATTTGCTCTCCATAAAGTAAAAAACAATGAACTTCCATACTAGAGCCGATTTAAAAGAAAAAAAATTACTGAAGTAGGTTCATTTTCAAATTTCGACTTCCAAACTTTCTCGTCTTCTGTACACGAGAACTGCAGAGCTTTTGGGATTTTGATTATTTATTCAGCAATCTCTGCACTTTATATTCAAATACTAGTGTCCCGCATTTCCTCCACCAATCACATTTAAAGAGACATTTACATAAAATCTGACGATTGTCTAAACTTTTGCAACAATGGAAAAAAAAATGTCTTTTGTAATGTCCAAAATTTGGTTCCAGTTATATTTTTAAGAATTCCAGACACGTATTTGGGACCATATTATGTACCTGCAGTAGAAATTTGAAAGCATTTCGTTGAATAGTTTTCTTTTTATTCATATATTTGCAATTTGTCTAAACTTTTGCATCGCAGTGTACATTTGCAAAGAACGTGAATTTTATCTTTAATTCAGAGTTACATACAAACAACTGAAACACTTAGAATGCATCAACATGTAATACAGTTTAGCCTTTAATATTAATAATGGTATTAGATATATTACTTTTATATCTGCAAAGAACGTGAATTTTATCTTTTATTCAGAGTTACATACATAACTACAAACAAACCCAAAAGGGTATTTAAAAGAGTGAAATTTTGAGAGAAAATTCAGACCTTGTTATATCGCGCCTCATCTTATTGTTCTTTTGGATGTATCGCGGTTTTCAGTAGTCCCCTGAAAAATTAAGAGGTAGTAAAACTTCACTCTTAATTTGAGATCCTTTAAGTATTAAAAGCCCCGAGCCTGTTCATTAGAATATCAATTAAAGGAATATTCCGCTTAATATAATACATTTTGAATGTACTAAACAGCTGTAATGTATTATTTTGATCCCGGATAATGGAATATAACTCTTATTAGGGTATTTTTTTGTGGCAAAATGGTTATTCCATAAAGCGGGATCGACTGTATTTCTCAGAAAAATTCATAATCTTCGAGTTAAAGTTAATTCATGAAACAGGGATGTATATAATTTTTTTAAACTCGCTGTATTTTCATTAATTTTTTAAATTCTTATTTGACGATAAAAAGAAACATTGGAAAATTTTATTGTTTTTTATACAATTTAAGAAAACAATTAGTAAGATGATTTTCTTTTGACGTTTGGATTCGAAAAACCACAGAATATAAAATAAAACTTCTTTTTTTTTTATATAGATGCACTAGTTACTTGAATTTTAATTCAGTTCTTATTTTTAAAGACCTCGGTTACATCGTATTTTCTGATATATCGTACTTTTTTGTCTTCTGACAAGCGCTGTATAACGCGGGACTACTGTTTTTTTTTTAATCTGGAAAAGCACCATTTCTTTGGAATATCTTAAAATGCCAAAACATAGGAAAGCAAGTTTGAAACACAAATTTTATGAGTTTAGTAGGCATTTTTTATGTCTTTACTTACGATTTTTATAATTTAATTTTAACAGTATGACAATTCCATATTTTTCTTAATATTAATATATTTTTGTTTTACAGTACTGCTGAAAATCATCAGTTTTGATTTCAATCTCTGAACTGGTTCTCATTGCGATTTTTTCTCCTGTTCTTTCTTTTCTTTATTTGAGCAATGGAAACTTTTTAGCCTAATTTTAGACCTTACGAACTACATATATTTAAGTTGATTTAGATTTATTACAAAAAAATCTTGCATTTCGGTTACAAATTTAATTTATTTTTCTGCTAGTTGAAACATATCTACTAGAGAAATAAAGAATCACTTTTTGGGAGAAAAGTGAAAGAAAGTAAAACAACATCAATCACACAAATTTGCTGAGAGTTTCAGACACGCGTTTCGGAATTTCATTGAACCCTTTTCTAAATGCCGAAACGGGAGCTTTATAGGATGAAAAATCATCCTGTAAAAGCGGCGAGAATGAACAGTAGAGAACTTAAATAGTAAAGTTAGCAAAATAAGTAAGAGAAAATAAAACTCAGAGAGGAAAAAAACTGAATACATGCTTCCCTTCATTTGGGGAAAAAAAAAAAAAAAAAAAAAAAAAAAAAAAACAAGCTAAGGAATAAATCTGTTAAGAAATGTCCCTACTAATGTGTATCAATAGGGGAAAAAAGCGGATTTTACTTTTTACATTCTATTAGTAGGATTTGCTTAGTTTTTTTTTAACTTAGTAGATGACAAAGATAATGTTTATATTTTTTAAATGCATTTTTTTTCTAATTTACTAGAAGTATTTCATTAGTTGCAAATCATGTACTGCAATTTCGAAACAAATTAGTAAAAACCAGAACGCTTTTAATTATTATTTTTTATTTAGTTTGCTTTTTAAAATGACAAGATAAGTTAAATGAATCATTACATTAATTAAAATTTTCCGAATGGCATACAAAATAAACTCCCTGCTCTGCTAATTCTTGTGCTAGTTGGAAACGAATACTAATTAGTTTTCCCCCAGTGAGTATTATTCTTTTACATAGAAGTTAATTAAAAAATAACAAGGTTATCTTTCTCTTGCGTAAGACACGAAGAATATTTTGTAGTTTTTAGCGTAATGTCTAGAAAATTATTGTCAAAACATGATCGCTACGCATATGTCATCAGTTTTCTTTTCACAATGGGGGAGTTTCCTTCAGTCAAAAGTACTACTTTTTGTTACTGAAATTGATAGAATGATATAAAAAAATAACATGGGCCCGGAAAATACTTTAATTTTCACAACAGTTTATTTTTTATTAATTTTTTAAAATACCCTACCTTGAAAACGGGGCGTGGTTTTTGTGACGTCAGTGGTGCATCTAACAGCTCTCTTTCCAATAATAACACCGTTTTGCTTGACTTGAGTTGTCCAATCGCAGGAATCGGTGACGTCACGACCTTCGTCATCTCACTATAACCAATTAGATTTCGCGCTTACGTGCACCACTGACGTCATGCGCAGATGTTTTTTTTGTTTTTTGTTTTTTTGGAATAGCATCTGCGCACCGGTTAAAATAATTCATAAAAAATATATAACTGTGTCAAAAAATTTTAAAAAAGGTCAATTCCTATGTTTTGAAGCATGTTCTTTCAGAAAAAAATACTTTTGAAATTTCGGAAACTCCCCCATTATTAATCTAAACCAATATAAGTAAGCTGATGGTCGCACTTTCATATTGAGTTGGACTTGTCCCCCCTCCCCCCGAAAATGATACAGAAGCCTCCAGACGGGCTCTCTTGCTTATTAAGTTTTGGTTTATTTCTGAAGATAGTAAATCAAAATTAACGTGTTTAAAAATAAGTATGTATAAGTAAAATAAAATAACACCAAAACAAAACTGAAACTCAATTATAACAGTTACCAATGCATAAATCATGATATTTGCTTTAGAAACAAAACTTGTTTTAACATAAACATAAAAAGTCTCGCTTGTGTAGAAAATTTTATTTCCAGCAAAGACAAATTCCTTCAGTGTTTTCCTTCGGAAAAAAAATCGTTTTATATTTCTTGGAAGTCCCGTGCATCTATTTCGGTACTTTCTTTTTCCGCATTAAAAAAGCTTTGAAAAACCGGTTTCCCTTTGATATGTTTTATAACATACAACTTTTTCCACTGAGTAAGCGTGGATTCTATTCCCAGTACAATCCTTTTTTTTTGTCAAGGAAGCTGGATATTTTATTTTTTTTCCTTTCTTTTTTATTGAATTAAATGTATCGGTTTCCTTTTGTTTACTTTTAATGGTAACGTGAAAAACTGTTATCAAAATATCCGAAGAAATTTTTTTATATGTTAGGAAGAACTTAATTTGTTTTTTCAACTTCAAAATTCTTGACAGACTTATTTAACATTTTAGATCTGGTATGAGTGGGAGACTGTGATAAAAATAAAATTATGATTTTCTTGTACCAAATATACTAAACAAATTGAAGCGGCACAAAGTTAACGGGTACCGGTTAAAGGAAGTTTAAATGACTTTACTTTCGTGTAATTCTCTTAAATTTCAAATTATGCACAATGATATTTTTTAGCAATCAAAATTATTTTCTGAAAACAACAAGCGTCTCTGTTATGTTAAAGGAGAACCATTAGATAACATGAAATTGATGGTAAATCCATCCTCTTTAACCTATACACTGCGAAAATGGAACTGTTGTTTTTACAGTATGATTCTGGCAGCCGAGGTTCCTATTAAAACTATAAAATGCACAGTAATAAATTGTAAAACTAGCAATTTTACAGTTTCTTACTGTAAAGTTAGAAATTTTACAGTTTATTGCCGTAAAATTTAGCTGTATTATACTGTAAAAACAACAGTATAATACTGGCAGTAGAGGTTTCAGTTTAAGACTGTAAAATGCACGGTAATAAACAGTAAAACTAGCAATTTTAGTTTAGTACTGTAAAAGTAGAAATTTTAGTTTATTACTGTAAAACTGGCAATTTTTACAGCATGTTACTATGAAATTGGCTGTATTATACTGTAAAATCAACAGTATAATACTGGCAGTAGAGGTTTCAGTTTGAAACTGTAAAATAAACGGTAATAAACTGTTGAATTAGCGACTTTACCGTTTATTACTCTAAAATTAGCAATATTACAGTTTAGTGCTGTAAAAATAGCAATTTTACAGTTTGTTACTATAAAATTAGCATTTTTTACAGTTTTTAAAATTAGCTGCGTTATACTGTAAAAACAACATTCATTGTTTACAGTGTAGGCGTCTACATATCCGGTTACTAATACAGGGTGGTCCTAAACTCATGGTACAAACTTTTAGGGTAGGTCAAGGGCATTGTAACAATGACTTTTTGTATAGGAATGTATAGTCGCAAGTGACGCGGTGAGTCGTAAACAAGAGAAATAAAAGGAAAGAAAAATGGAGGGATCAGTTGGTATCATTGCCAGTAGAGGGCAGTAGATGTCCAGCCGCTGTTGAATATGATGCATCGCAATGAGGAAAAGCGCCATTCTCAATTGTGCTGCCGTAGAAGATGGGTGACTTCACGAATTCAGAAAAAGCAGACATGCATTACATGTACGGTCGTGCAAATGGTAACGGCAGAGCTGCGTTACGAATGTATCGCGAGGAGTATCCTGATCGCCGAATGCCGGATCACAGAATTTTTCAACGGTTGCATCGTCAACTTTGTGAAACAGGTGGCTTCGGCGTCAACAGACATGACACTGGTCGATTAAAAGCTGTACGCACTCCAAGGCTGGAAGAAACCATCTTGAACATTGTGGCTGATAGACCAGAGTCAAGCACAAGAACTGTTGCACATAACGTAGGTGTGAGTCATCAGACTGTAGGCAGAGTGTTAAGCGAAAATCGCTTACACCCCTTCCATTTTCAGAAAGTACAAGCATTGAATCCCGCAGATTATCCTCTCCGCGTGAACTTCTGCCAGTGGATGATGCAGAAATGCGCATTGCAGCCGGATTTCGTAGATCATGTGCTATTTACAGATGAAGCCACATTTTCACGCGAGGGTGTCTTTAATGCGCACAATTCCCATGTGTGGGCAACCGATAATCCACATGCAACGCGTCCACATGCGTTTCAACAACGTTTCTGTATTAATGTGTGGGCTGGTATTGTGCACGACTTTTTGATTGGCCCATACTTGCTACCCACGCGACTAAGTGGCGAAAGCTATCTTATTTTTCTGAAGGAAGTGTTACCACAACTGCTGCATGATGTTCCGATCGCCATTCGTAACCGCATGTGGTTTCAGCACGATGGGGCGCCAGCACACTTCAGCATTAATGTTCGGAATTATCTGAATACCACGTTTGGTGCTCAATGGATTGGGCGTGGTGGACCAGTCCCTTGGCCGCCCCGATCTCCCGATTTATCGAGCCTCGATTACTTTTTCTGGGGACATTTAAAGAATCTTGTTTATGAGACTCCAGTTGACTCAGATGAGGATCTCGTCGCTCGCATATCTGTAGCTGCTGCAAGTGTGCGTGAAATGCCAGGCATCTT
This sequence comes from Uloborus plumipes, assembly GCA_038373865.1. Taxonomy (NCBI): domain Eukaryota; kingdom Metazoa; phylum Arthropoda; class Arachnida; order Araneae; family Uloboridae; genus Uloborus; species Uloborus plumipes. The sequence goes on from JAXGGA010019968.1 coordinate 8,938, forward strand.
TGAACGTGTACGCCAATCGCTCCACCGACGCTGTCAAGCATGTATCGCTACTGGTGGACGCAATTTTGAACACTTAATGTAAATATGACAATTGTCAACAACGCTTTGAATAAAATCTTTGTTTTTCCTTTCGGCTGTCATTTCCCCTGTTTACGCCTCACCACGTCACTTGCGACTATACATTCCTATACAAAAAGTCATTGTTACAATGCCCTTGACCTACCCTAAAAGTTTGTACCATGAGTTTAGGACCACCCTGTATAATTCATTTTCTCTAACAGATAGCAGTTATGTCTCTGTAATTCCCAGCAACTAAATATCGCTTTCTTGATAGGGACATTTTATGTACCAGCCAAGAACAGAATCATCATCCAGGTCTCATTCAGTACTTAAAAATGAATAAAAATAAGAACAATGTTTGCAGACTTCTTTACAAAGACCCCTCATTAAAAAAATAATAACGGAATTTCAATCAATTTTTTTTTCTTTTTTATTGTTGTCAAACAGAAAAAACATATCCATCACATAGTTACACGTTTCACCATATTATGAACCAATAGTAGAAAGCACTGATTTATTTATAGATTTATTTTATTGAAGTGAGTTTTGTAAAAATGTCCAGTAAAATTTAAATCAAAAGAAGTTTTCGATTTAAATTTTCCGAAAATATGAAAACACGTTCTTTGTGAGCATTTCCTCCTCTATTTAAAAACACAAGCAAACATGAGAAAAAAAAAGAATGCAGAAGTTCATAGTTCTTTGAAATGATGGAACAAATTTTTCCTTTTCAGTTATATATGTTTATTACCTCCCATTTAAAATAATCATACATCCATGAATCTGCAGTTTTCCTTCCCCTTATTTTTTAAAAGTTTGTTTTTACACGTGATCATTTAGTGTTATAATTTATCAATGAGATAGTTTTGATCATTTTCTCATACACAAAATAATTTACTTTTTCTTTATTTCTATTCTGAGTGCGACTTTATTTTTAGCGGACTACATCATTAATAATGAATGGATCTAGTCTAGTAAAACTGCACGTTTTATTTTCTTTTTTACTTCATTTGCTAATAAACTGGTTATTATTTTAATTTTTCCTTTAAATGCATTGTTATATTGCAGGTAAAGAAGAAAAGAAAAGAAATGAATATATTACCGTTTTCATTCCTTTTTTACATTCAAATGCTTTAAAATTCGAAGCCGTCCAACGATTTGAGTTTTAAAACGTTTTTGCAATCAAGTAAAAATAGTATTTTATTAATTTAGTAATGTATTGCTAGAATCAAATGTTATAAAGGACATCAGATTTAATTTAAAAAGTACGGTTCAGAACTAATCGAGCCAACTGCAAGTATTCCTATAAAACGGGATAAAATTTACGGTGCAATAAAAATGGAAAATTAGCTCGTCTAAAAATATTTGTAGGTAGGATTAACTGGTGAACGCAACAGGCGAAACTAACGTAAGATACCAAGTCTGCAAAAAAAGAAAAAAATATATATGTAAAACAAAAGCTGTAATAGTATTGCACCATACATATTTTTCCAAACTATATCTAAAAAATACCACTTCGGCAGAAGTTATCATCTTTCATTTGTAAAAGCAAGTCAAAAACCCAGTTCCTGATATATTGGTCAAATGCATTTTTTTATTTTTGAAAAATTACGATAAGAAAAAATATATATAAATATTTGATCATATCTTTGCATACGCATACTACTTGGATTGAGATCATACACTTGGTACCCTCAAAATATTGAATTTTGAAGTAGAAACATTTCTCAGTAATGGCCTTAAATGAGAAAAATTAAAAGTAAGCGTAGCTTAGAATATTCGTTAAGATCACAGAAATATCAAGATATCTTGAATATTGAAAGAACTTACAATAATGTTTCTTAAAATTTCTTGGCTCTTTGTAAATTTTGCTTCTCATCGAAGTTTTTTGAATCATAACATGCTCAACATTTGAAAACCTTTTTTTTTGTCTAAAAAAAAGAAATAATGTCAGCTTCTTCTTGGAAAAAGTTTTTTTCTACTTAAAATCCACGGCATCTGTTATGTACTTTCCTTGCTTTGCATTTCAATAAAATGGTCTCCCTTTCTCTGTGATTTTTCCTAACATGCAACTTTTTTTGAAGTAGCATAAATCCCTACTTCTACATAAGAGCTTTTCTTTACCGGATTCCTAGAACTAAATTTATGGGATGCCGTTAGAACACTATTTATTTCTTTATTCATTCTTAGTATTTTACATATTCTTCTTTGGGCAGATCAATTATTTTGAAACAGAAGACCGCTCTTTTATGTAAGTTGAAAAATATCAGATATTGTCAAACCCAGATCACATTCGTTGCACCGAGATGTAGGTGACATCTTATAATAAATTATAGATATGACGGTATTTTAATTGGAACATTTAAAATAGTATTCAGCAGTCCATGATTTAAACTTAGAAACATTACGAAAAACAAATGCAGCTCAAGTAACAAAAAAAAAAAAAAGTTTCCCATATAAAGCCTGAAACTTGAAAGAGTAGAATAAAAAATAAAGATCTTCTTTATTAAAATTCATTTCAGAGGCTATTCAAACCAAAAATATAAAATAACACATTGCTTCAAAATATACTTGTTGTATAATCAAATGAAAACAATAATGTATACCGTTAAAAATATAAATAGGGTGAGTTCTACTAAGTGCGTACCCTTTTTTTCAAAGTTCATGTTCTCAAGGATGCTGCTTTGTTGAAAAATCTTGTACACTCACAATTTTTTTTTTAGTTTTCTTTCCAGATCCTTTACTAAGACTTTCAAGCATATAATATGTCAAATAAACCATAAGAATAGGTTTCGTGACCTGGTTTATGACACCTATTCTAAGGTACGCACTTTCCCTACCTAGCAGGGTAAGTGCGTCCACCTTAAATTATGTGAATATTAGCAGGAAAAAACTTCTGGCACATATTAAATATGTTAGGTAATTGCCTTGGGATAATTCCTAATACTAGAGATCAGCAGTTGCTTGCACGGATGAAACGCAATCAGTGATATCCCACGTTTCTAACGAACAACTGTAATTTCAAGATTGAGAGAGTTGTGTTTGTGATTCTTCCTTTGTGATTTTAATAAGACCAAGTGAGCAAATGTAAGTTGTTTTTATTTAGTAATAATCACTTATAGTCTACATAGTTTATTTTGGTTTAATACATTAATCAGTCTGTGTTTAAGCCTGGGTTCGCACTTAACCCTTCTTAAATGTAAGATGAAACATGTGCGTCCAATAGCGCTGTTGTAAGTGCGTACCCCGGTGATTTTCTTTAATTCTATTTGTATGGTAGATTGTTAGGTGACCTGAGTGAAAAATTTGTTTTTTTTTTTCTTTTTTTTTGAATAAATACGGTTTTAAAATGTTTTTCTTATTAGAATCAGCAGCAGTAAGAAAAAACACAAAATAAAAAGCAAAAAACAAAAGAATATAATTGATCATAATATGATACTTGTACTTTTTTTTTCTTGTACATTGAAATAGATTTTTACAAGGTGTTCTTAATTTTCTTAAATATAATTTATTCATTACTCCTCCTTCGTTTTTTTGAATCAGTTGGCTCCTTATTTAGTGTCTCACTTAATTTCCTTGCTTCATTTGTCATTCTGGTTTAAATTAAATATAGCTTATGATCGTTATTTTCAACAAAAAAATTTACTGATATCTAAAGCCAATATATTTCAGAGGTAATGAATAAAATTGAATTCTATGCCGCATTCAATGTAAATATAAATACTTGATGGAAATGACGTCGGATTTTTAATCGGCTTATAAAAGAGTTACGAGCAAAATTAAAGGTGAATTACGAGAGTCGAATTTTCCACGTAATGGTACACACTTGCCTCATCATAATGGTACGCACTTGCTCCGCATAATAGTACGCATATGCTTCATGATAGTGGTGCGCACTTGCCCCATCATAATGGTACGCATTTACCCCCACCTTACTTTAAAGAAAGGGAAAGTGCGTACCGTCATATAAACAAATTTTATAGTTAGAATATTTGATCAAAATACCCCATGTATGTTATTAGTAGCTATTACTCAAAAGAAACAACTTGCATTTCTTGACTTCAATTGCTTGGTATGACTACAAGAGAAACTGAAACAAAACCTTCTCAATCTTTAATTTAGAGTTTTTTTAAAGACATTTAAGTTGTCTCTGATTGTGTTTCGTCTATTGAATCCAGGTCTGAATTCTACCTATTGAAATTATCATTAGACAGTTATCTAACATAGTCGATGTGTTGCAGAAGCCATTTCAGAACAGTGTTCATATAATTCCCAGTGGACCCACTTACCCCGTGGACGCAGTTACCAGAACTCACCCTAAAGCAAAACATTAATTTGTATGAAGAGTAAAAATGTTTTCCCACCTTTACTTTTTCAGTAAAAAGCAAAATGTTTAGTCTTGAAGTTTTTTACTTAAATTTGATTTCAGAAAAATAACTTCCATAAATTATTCAATTTGTTTCAATGCGGCTTATCTCGTGTCATCAAGTCAAATATGATGATTTAACAATTTTTAACGGTTCAAAATTGCATTATGTGTGATTAAAAGAAAAAAAAAACAGTTAAAGCCTAAATTGCAATGAGAGTTTCCTTTTTTGTATTTTAGTCTTTCTCGCATTTTGAATGATAAAGTGCGTCTTAGATTTGTGAAAAATGAGAAAACTCATTTGAAATCTGTCAGTTTTTATAAGGTGATTATCAGAAAAAATATTTAAATATTCATGTAACAAAATAATTTTATATGTCCTTTTAAAATTAAAAATGTCGGTATTTAACCAATACAGTTGAAACCGGTTAACCGAATCAATGGTTAATTGAATCAGCTACTTTAATGAATCAAATCCTCGAAAAGAGAAAAAATTCCACCCTGTAAAAAATGAATGTTGTTTTTACAGTATAATACAGCTAATTTTATAATAACAAACTGTAAAAATTGCTAATTTTGCAGTAATAAACTGTAAAATTGCTAACTTTACAGCAATAAACTAAAATTGCTTTTACATTAATAATCTGTAAAACTGTAAAATGTAAAACTAATTTAACAATTTATTATACCGTTTATTTTACAGTCTTAAACTGGAACCTCTGCTTCCAGTATTATACTGTTGTTTTTACAGTATAATACAGTTAAACTTTACGGCAATAAACTGTAATATTGCAAAAATTACAGTAAGAAACTGTCAAATTGCTAGTTTTACAGTTTATTATTGTGCATTTTGCAGTTTTAAATTGGAACCTCGGCTGCCAGTATTATACTATAATAACATCAGTTCATTTTTTACAGTGTAATTGCTTTACTTAAAATTAAATCAACCAAAGAATTTCTGCATGAACATTTTTATTGCGTTTTCCTATACTTTAAGAGAAAAGATAAATACTCGTACTTCGAAAAAGAAAAGAGAAAGTTTTGACTTCTGACAAATCTACTGATCTTGTAGGTTTTACGTGACTCAACACTTTCTCATAGTTTTAACAGTTGTTATACGATTTAAGGTTAAGTTCCTGAACCTGTTCTTGGAACCTTAATGGTCTCTCATTTCTCATGCTTCTGACAGACTTCCAAAACGCATTTATGTGTAATTGATGGTTTTCGTTTTCGTTAAAGGAAATCTTTTCGAAAATGCTTTTATAAAAGGCGGTGTTTGTAACTGAATAAGATACATTTCTCCTAAAAAAATTGATCCTGAAATTAATTAGGATGCTGCACTTAAAACTGAAACCAAAACCGCTCTTAGGATTGCATCCTTATAATAAAATCTTTTCAAGCAGTTAATATAAAGATTTTTAAAGCATTGAATTGTCTATTCTCTCTTTCAAACACTTTGCAGTGTTACTCATCAAAAGATTTTCTTCATGACCTGAACAGTTACATTCATCCCTTTTTACGAAGTTAGAAAATAGTTAATCGATTTTTTTCAATTGGTAAGAAGTATACTATGGCAAAGAGTATCTTATAAACACAAGTTTAATTGGGGAAAAATTAAGAATTGAAGGACTTGGGAGATGAAAGGGTTATGTGAGAAAATAAATTGCGAGTCATTAAAGTTCAAAGTTTCATTGTTGCAGTTGTTGTAGATTTTTTCTCTCTGGTTTTGTCGTTAGTGTGCGTATGAAATTGGTCTAATGATTTCTACTTTTTGATGACATCTACTCTTTGATGTACCCAGTTTTATTTGTTTACCTGTATCCATTGCTTACGATTGTCCAGAGTGTTCATTTTTTAAAATGAAACATAACCCCTTCATCCTCCAAACCCTTCAACTATGATATGTCCAATATGCCGGACATACATTTTGAAATAAGTATTTCAGCTGCTATTGCGATGAAACCGCAAACAAAATTGAGTGTAAAATGTTCTCCTAGCAATACTGTAACATAAGATTAGTATATGAAATGATGAATAAAGGGTTATGTACATTCTTTTAAAATTCATAAAAAAGCTTCGTGTTTGCAACGAAAATCCATAGTTAGAAAAATGGGACAATCTCAATCTTTGAATCCTTATTTGATAATATTGCTAATCCCCAAACGAAAATGTATTGCAGATGTAATTGTACAGATAGTAATAAACAGAATGTGCAAAAACTCAGCTACAAAACAATTTAAGTAATTTAACTAATTATTTAAGGATTAGCAGATGTTCAAAGTTCTTGTTCGGTATACAGGGCACCATGCCTGGAAACGGTAATAGATGGAATACTACAATTTAAATATTTCAGATCATTGTGAAATTGTGAGTTTGAAATGTTATTTATATCATTTTTATGTTTTAACGCATAGTGTTTTTTTTTTTCTTACCGTGCTACGTGTCAATACCTCATACTGTTTTTCATAACTTCTTTTTTTTTTTAAAGCTAATGCCAGTATTCGTTTTGCGATTGCTGTTTCAAGCGGATAAAATCCAAAAGCTTCTGCTTTTGGATTAGGTTAGTATCAAAAGGTGACTATACAAGTCAAAAGGGGGGGGGACACCACATAAATGTAATGTTTGGGCATAAGGGCTTTCTCTTGGATATTTCTTGAAGTTGTAGTTCCTAAAACGCAGTGGTATGGTATCTTTGGTTTCGTTAACGAAGATGTTGACTAACTCCCTATATTCGTAATTAGTTGTTGTTGCTTTTCCTCTTATCCAATGATTTCCAACCGGTACTCTACGGATCACGTGATCCGTTAGTCTTGGTAGTGGTCCGTGGGAAAATACGACAGTTGGTTATCAAAAGTAATAGCTTAGTGTGACTAATTCAAAATTAAGGTTTTCGTTGAACAAGATAAAGTAAATACATGCGTCCTGGTGAATATCTGATTTGTATTATATTATTTCAAACATAATAATTATTAGAACGTAAAGGAACATAATAATACTTTTTGTATAATGTAGAAAATGAACTTTCAATACTGTTATGACAAAAAAAAAACACGTAATGGCTAGATCTGCGGGGGTGCACAGCACAGACAGTCTGCAGGCAATGATCATGTGGTTGTGCTATTATTTCTAAGAGTTCCTTTTTTATTAATACTAGTATGTTCTCAAAAAATCTTGTGCATTTAATTACCTTTGAATTTGGTTACAACTGAAAAGATGTTGACAAGAAGAATCAAATACAATAAAGGGTCAGATGAACTCTTAAAAAGTCCAAGACATCCCAATATATGCAGCAGAGAAACTGAACAGACATAGTGGTTATTATTATTATTATTATTACTTTTTTTTTTTGAGAAATCACGGGAACTTTTTTTGCCTTCTTCAAATCAAAGGCACTTGAGATGTCCACTTACAAATTTCACCGGAGATTCTAGTGACCGGGTTACTCTCAAAGTCCATTCTAGCCGAGGCGTTCTGTGATTAATTCTATGGATATCTACATCTACATACAATGATAACCATTAGAGGGGGGGGGGGGCGTCATGATGTTTAAAATTTAGTTCCATCTGAGGTTAATAGAGGTGCTAGTTTCAGTACCTGTAATCTAACACTGTGATGCTTCAGCGAGATATATGCTTAAATATTACCAAAATGAGCTGTAATAGCTGTGAAAAAGAAATATGCAAAGAAAACTTTCAATATTTTAAATATTATTTTTATTGGTTTTGGATTTATTAAGAGATTTCTTTTTCAATAAATACTAAGCATGCATATAAGCAATTGAACATTTAAAAAAAAAAAAAAAAAAAAAAGAAGAATTTGAAAGTTACGACTAACTATTTTCACATATCCCAACTATATTTTTATGTGGTGTGTTTTTAAAACAACTCTCTGAAAAAAAATGTCAACACAGCGATGTGAGGAAGTTTTTATTATCGTAGAGAGTTATATGCTTTATGAAGTATTTATTTTCGGTAGAAAAATATTTCTAAACTGAAAGGCATTTCGGGCAAAACAAATTAAAATTTTTAATACTTCTGGTTATTTTTTAAAATATGAGGTCTGCAACAACTAGAAGTTCATGCTCTGAGAAAATATCATATTTCGAAACAGTATTTGCTTTGCAATGTTTTTTTTTTTTTTTTTCAGAAAAGGAAATTCTATAAATTTTTGGTTCAAAGAAGTGATTGTTTTCTTTCTTGAAAGTGGCAGGGGGAGGGGGGGGGGAGAAGACAGAATAACGAACAATAAACTCGATATTTTATTGTACAATAAGGGAATTGTGTAGATTGAGCTTTGAAAGAATCGGATATATTTTTTCAATTTTCTGAATATTGACGCTGATTCACTTTGAAGACCAACAATATTAGAATATTATAATAAAAAATGTCGTAATGATAAGTTGACATTTTTATTTTTCTACAGTCAGTGAAGATAACAACTTTAACGTTCCTATTAATTGCATGTTAAGTTATGCACTTCAACAGCTTACACTTATCAAAAGCATACTTTTATTTACTGAAATCATGCCCAGAAATCTTTAACTACACGAGTTTTTAAGGTTTGGTATAAAAGTTGTAACAGCAAAGTCAATACAATTTTGCAAGGCTAACAGTTTGAATTTAAGCTGCGCTTAACTACACAATTTTCGCTACCCTTTCCTGCTCAACTGACTATTTTATTACTTCAGAAATAAGTTTAAATATATATTTTAACAGTATAACAATAATTTTTTTTTTGCCGTTAAGTAAATAGAAAAGAAAACGTGCATTTCCTGCGGTAGTAAACTTTTATCTGTTAAATAACAAAATGAGTGTATTAAAAGATATTTTACTGTTTTTTTTTTTTTTTGAAATACCACTGTTTACAGTACAAAATTATTGTCGTAGATTTAGAATTATTGCTTTCTCTCGTACTAAATAGCTGAACAAACTCGGTGGACTAATGTTGTGAAGAACAAATTTGAAGCTTTTGCTCTTCACTTGTTTGTTTTTTTGTTTTCCTGCTTTTCTCTCCTTAGACGTTTTTTTTTCTCTGCATTCACTTCAAAATATTGGAGTTAAAGAGTTCAGAATATTAGAATCAAAACCAGTTGAGTCCATTTCTCAGAATCCATAGTTCTGAAGGTGAAACTACCCAAGTAGCATCAACTCATTGGATTTTGCTCGGCCGATCAACTAACTCCTCGTAAACTGATCCCGTAACGCACGATGACATCGTTCCGATCAGTATCCGAGCACGGTTTTCGATGAGCTACTTTTCATCGGAAAGCGATATCCTTCCGATCAAATTTCCCGATGAAAATTAGCCGGGCTATATTCCATCGGAAAACAATATCCTTCCGATCAAGTTAACGATGAAAATTAGCCGAGCTATATTTCATTAGAAAACTACATCCTTCCGATCAAATTTCCCGATGAAAATATGCCGAGCTATATTCCATCGGAAAACGATATCCTTCCGATCAAGTTTCCCGGAGAAAATTAGATGAGCTATATTTCATCGGGAAACTATATCCTTCCGATCAAATTTCCGGATGAAAATATGCCAAGCTACAGATTTCATCGGAAAGAGGTCGTAATGATCAAATTTTCCGATGACAATTTTCCCAATCTCAAATTTTTATTAAATATGCAGTGTTGGTCACATTAATCGTAGACTTGGTGGCGTGGTGGTAGAGCGTTGGCTTTCCGTGCCGATAA